>JAGKTI010016816.1:0-19087 GCA_018397915.1 Birgus latro | reverse complement strand
CCACACAAAGAGAGAGAGAGAGGACAAAATACAAAATTCCCTAGTTTCTCTCCGTCAGGAGAATAGTCCAAGCCAGTGGTTCCCAACCATAGGGTTTCTATATATTTTTAAATTTTTATTCTGCTGGAATTAAAAGACATGCAGTATGACATATGAATGTATGTATCTGTTGCAGAAATAGCTGCTATCAATTTTGCTAGCCTGACTTATTTTGTTGTAGGGGTCCACAGGTAAGAATGTGGTTGGAAAAGGGGGAAGGAGACAAAAAAGGTTGGGAACCACTAGCCAGAATCAAGTACCATAGTAATCAAGGCCTGGACCTGGACCCCCTTCACCTATAGAATGCTAACAAAGGGGGGGGGGGCAAATTTGTATGCACTCCTGCTACTGGTCAATTAATTTAATCAAACTGCTAAATAATTTACATGGTGTCTATTTTCTTGTCAACAGTAATTCAGGCTTGAGTCCAAGTTCAGGTGGCTTTAAGTACAAGTATTTTAGTTTTTAAATCCCAAGTAAAAATACTAAAAAAATCATACTTAATTACAGTTGTCAAAGTACAAGTACTTTATATGATACCTATTTAGCTGGTCAAATCGGAACGCCGAACGGATCAAGTTGGTCAAAATTGTCCTTACCCTTCCCCCCCCATCACATACTCCTCGGGCCATCACTGCTGGTACCTGTAGGCAAAATTTTCTTCTAGAACATAGTTACATTTGTTTTAATGAAGAGAAAGATTTTTTTCAGATAAAGAGTTCACTGATACTTTTGGTAATGTCTTCCAGTGCAACAGGTGTCCTTTAGATAACATGTATGGATGTAGAGGATGCATTTGTGCAAATCATGAGACTTTATTCATCTACAGTGTATGATTTTTTTTTTTTAATCAGTGTTGCTGCTACTGATAAAATAAAAATCCTATTGGATTTCTTTTTAGTGAACTCAGTTCTAGCTTAATCTACCATTAAGGAATTTTATTATTATTTTTTTTTTATGGGAAGGCACTGTAATGAGGTTTATTCTTATTTGAACTGGTAGGAACTGAGCTTTGCATTTCATTAAACTTAAATGTTTTCAGTATTTTTTTTTATAAATAGATGTACTGTAGCTCATCCACTTTTATAAATATGGTATGGTATAGTCTTAATGGTAAATGTCCAGTGAAGTGTATATTAACAGTGATGTTTTTCCTACTGCAGGTGTGAGCATGAATGGCTGCAGCACTTCAGACTGGTACACCTCTCCTCCCAACTAACTGATAAATATTTTCAATTTGTATTGTCCCACAAACTGACTGGCTGCCCATCATGTCCCCTCATGCATTTGTTTTATTTTGAATTCCTATGTAATACTGTATGATCGAGCATTATCATTTCATATTAACTGTTAGTTGATAGCATATACTGTACTCTAAGTCTTAAAGTTAGATTTTAATTATGGTATAGTGAATATCAGTATAGGTCTCTTAATTATTACATACTTAAAGTGTATTGAATTTTAAATTTTCTTTGTGGTCTTTGCATTGATACTGTTTCCTTAACATTAATTATGCAAAAAATTGCTTAATAATGGGGGTCATTAATAATATTCTTAACATTAGTATGCATTGGTATAGACTTATCAGTACTTTGGTATGCAAATTGAAGACTAGTGTTCTTTGTGGTGTTAGTTGAGATGCTGGATGGAAAGTTACAAAGCACTGTTGAGAGAGATGGACAGATTATTTATGATTTTTCTATTTCTCCAGCATCACTCTCAGATGATGGAGGGTTCATGGCTGCCCTGACTGCAGCTGGCACTGACACCCGGAAGAGAGTCACTCGCAAGAGGAAATCCAGTGAAAGTGAGGGAGCCAAGACAGGGGAGGAGGGAGCCAAGAATGGGGAGGAGGGGGCTAAGGGTGGGGAAGAAACACAGGACCCGGCCCTCTCATCACCCGCAAAGACTGATGACAAGCAGGCAGCCATTTTGTCACCCACCAATATTAGGCCAACCTTTAATGTGAGTTGAGAAAAAGGCAGACATTGCACTTGATTGGGAGATGAGATTTGGAGACTTGGTAGGATTGGATGGAATAGGGATACAGTCAATAGGTCATAATGGAAAAAAAATACAGGAGAGGTCTTTATTTGCAGTAGACTTACTCAGGGTATTGATGATAATGATGATACGATGAGGATAAGAGTATTTATGATGAAGATGTGAGTAATGCGTGGTTCAGTAATTTACATGGCTGATGATTTGGATAGTTCATGAATGGAAAGTTACAATACTGCCATTACCAAAGAGTTGTGGAAAGTAGGATTAAGAGTACTGTTGGAAGAAGGAGACTGTAGTGTAGAAGATAAGAGTGAATCGGTGTATTGGTGAAGAGGAAGTGGCCTGGAGGCAGTTCTCTTGTGACTATCTGTCTGGATGTTTCCCAGGAAGGAGTAAGGTGGCAGATTTAATGATATTTGGAGAGGGAAGGAAGGTTAGATAAATGGCTGGTTGTATGTTTGTATTGTTGTGGCTGGTTCACTAATGCTCCCCAGCACTACTCTTGAGTGAGTGGATGAGAGCTGCCCTTACTGACCATGCAGAGAATAGATAGATTTTTGTTCATGTAATTCCATTAGGGACATATACAGGTTATATACCATTATATGTTCTGGATTAAAGTGGACTCACTTTGGGCCCCTATACCTTGAATGGGATGTTATGGGACTGGATGCTACCATTTTTCCATATACGTACTCATTTATAGTAGAGTGAAAACAGTTTAAGCAATACAGTATTTGTAATATCATCTAACTGAATTGTATTTTTCAGTTCTACCAGGAAACTCTCAAAGATGACAATGAGGATGAGAAGAAGGATGGAGAGGATGAGAAGAAAGAGACAGAAGAAGAGGAAGGTGCAAAGGAGGAAGGGGAAAAGGAAGGAGAAGAGGGAGAGAGTAAAAATGAAGACGTAGAGATGGTGGAAGATGACAGTAAAATGGACGTTGATGAAAGTGAGGATCAGGAGAAGGAAGAGAATGGAGAAGGTGCTGGTGGTGGTGGTGATGGTGCCAGTGGTGGTGGTGGTGGTGATGGTAGGTGGTGGCAATGGTGGTGGTGGCTTAGCTTCAGAGATTGTAGTAGTACTGTTGCTTTTGGCATTTGCATAATGCCATATGCTGTGGTAGTGCTTTTCCCTTTCAGTATGAGAATGTCTTTGTTGTTTTATTCTTGATTCCACTATAAAGTTTTGGTCAGCATAACTGTGTGGTGATAGTGCTTCATGCTTCTTTTTTTCTAATAATATTTTTGTATGCCAGTGACTGTGGTAGTTGTGCTTGTAGTTGTTGTTGTGATGTAGTGCATCAAGCTGTATTTTTCCCCCCATGGTTTTGCTGTGTCAGTGATTGTGGTAGTTGTGGTTGCAGTGGTTATTACAGTATTTTGGCCCTAGTGCATGACCATGTGTTGTGGTAGTTATCCCATCTCCGTTGTTTCGGTGGTAACATTTGTGATAATAATTATTGTGATGGTAGTGGCACCTATGAATAACCACCTGTTGTTGTCTTTAATGTTTTGACACTACATATTGCATTCTGAAGTAATAAGTTGTGTGTTGTGAGGTCTATAAGCAGTCTGATGCATGATGTACCAAAATAACTAAAAACATCATTATGGAGCTGTACAGCTTTTTCAGACTTGATCAGTGCTGCAAACATGTTCCTTTTATTCCTTTCATTAGCTGAGTTATGCAAACAGTAATGTCTGTTTGTATTATAGTTGAAGTTATTTTAGTATGATGTAGTGTGATGCCTTACAGAATGTGCAGCATTGTTTGTGATACTTTTATCATACAGCATTAGGCATATTACAGTGCATTTGTTTATGGTCCCTGTAATGTACGCTAGTTGAGTGGTGATCTTCGTATTTATTATATGGCAATGGTTACAATGTAGATGATACTATACTCATGATTGCAGTAGTAGTAGTGGTAGTAACTGTGGATTTTACTAACAAAGGTGCTGCTAAGATTACTAGATTAACAGCTGTGCAGTTGTCAGTACTTAATGCTGTATTTATTGTTTGCTTGGAACTGCAGGTGTAACTCAAATAGGCCCTTTTTAGAAATAGTTGCTACCAGTTCATCCATGATTGTTGTGGTTGCTTTGCCTTTCTTTGCAAGGATATCTTATTTAGCTTATTACTAACACTAATAAATTTTATTTGAATTTAGAGAGATATCCTTGGGCTGAAGGAGTTAGCAGTTGTGGTAGTGGCATGCTGATGCATGTTAATGGAATTGAGGTCACAGCATAGGCTGAAATGTACAGTCACTCAAAAAATGTATATGAAATTTTTCAGAAATGTATGAAAATGTTCTCTAGTACATTTTAATGATTGTGGAACTTTATGCAGTATGAAATATGGTAACTGTTCAGAAATATTTACAATAGGAAAAAATGTGAACAGCAACTACTCTGACAGTGGAGCCATTGGTTACGTGGTTGCATACAGTATGCATTTTTGATTGAGTGTACACTAGTTGAAGAGTATGAGGTGTCCATTTTGTTGGGCTTTTGAAGAGCAAAAGACTCATGACTTTAAAAATAGCCTTGCAGCACATAAGCAAAGTTTATGTTTTATGGTCATCAGTGGCTTCATCTGCTTCTTAAGAAAGCATTTGTGTAGAAAGGATTTGAGGAAGCATACTTTGAATGATTTGGGCTATATACTTTGTCAGCTGAGGAGAATCCCTAGCATCTGATTCTCTCCTTTTTGTTTTTTAACATAGTTTATTGATAATTTTTGCAGTACAGTACCATACCCATTTATCCTTGTGCATTATATCTCTATATTCTAATTTCATGGTGCTTTCTCAGGGAAGGATGACTGCCTCCCACTTGTACATTATTTTCCCATGTAAAGTTACTGTTTCTTACTAATTTCCTGATGTCCCCAGATGACATCCCTCATGCCCCGGCCGTGCCAGCACCAGCACAGGAGGATTACGAGCATGTTGAGGTGACATTCTCGGGCTCACCCCAACCCTCCATCCGCCCTTCTATTGTGTACCATCGCTCTGCACGCCGCACCAAGAAATCTGTCAAGTGGCGTCCTGAGGAAGACTTGCACCAGGTCTTCTATTTTGAGATGGATGAGACTGAACGAGGTAGAGTGGCTTATATAATTTCATTACAATAGTGTTTGTTATTTTATTATGGTATGGAAGGGATACTGTAAAAAAAATTAGAGCGTACTCATAAACTACATTTTGTTATCTGGAAATAAGCACCAAGAACACCTCTCTAGGTGCCATCTTGCTGTAGCAATGAGGTGAAGTTTAGAAGCAAAAAAATGACAATATTGGAGACCAAGGAGTTTCTGAAGCCTAAAAGAGGAAGAGCAGGCCACCCTCACTGTTACTAGTCCAGCCAAAACTGACTGGGATGACAGGAGATCCATCATATACAACAAAATTAAAAGAAAAAAAAGAGGGGTAGGGAGTGCTTGTGTCATGACCTTCTCCAGGATGCAAGAGTAAATCAGTCCTCAACCAATCAGAGCAATTACACCTTGCTTTCTTGTGAGGAATCCCCATACTGCATTGAGCTGGGATGTGGTACAGCTGATTTTTTTCTATGGGCCGAAGGCTAAGCCAAGAAACAAAACCATCTAGAAACTTACCAACAGTTGTTGGAAACTGTTGGGAAAAAAGATGTCTCTGGTGTGTAATGAGATGTGTAACAGTATGAGAGTCTCACTTTACTTTAGACTGTTTCTTACATAAAAGTGACGATTTTGCAGTTAATTAGTCTACTAGGCTTTTCACCACATTTTACTCTCATGGTAGTACTCCATATGGTTGATGGTAACTAGCCATCTAATGCCTAATAATAGATTCCCAATAGCTATTGTATGACTTTATATTTGATTTCAGTATCTTATAACTATCAATGTTTTCTTTGTACTGATAATTGCCATATAGAATCCCAGACTGTTGCTCTTTTGTCTTAATTTAGTTTCAGCTTCTCACAAAAAAATAATCTAGATGATTTTGCTTGTGAGATAGAATTGGGATTCTGAAGGCTTGATATATGATTGATTGTGTGGCACATTTCACTGGGTATGCTGCTTGATAGTGCTCTTTCTTTACACTTTTTTTTTATTTGTTTTTAACCTACCTCACCTTGTCTGTGAGGCACTAATATTGGTTGAGAAGATGATATTAGTGATTCCTTGCAGCCACCTTTTTTTTTTTAGCTATGTTATTCTTTCACTTTATCTCTAATGATACTTGTTTAATACAATCCCCGGATCGTATACCTTCTTACTTATCTAATTTAGACTTCTGACAAGCAAAATCTTTTTCTTTTGTACTTACATGTATAGAATCCCATCTTGTTGCACCTTTTAGTGTAATTTCAACTTCACACAAGTGACCTTTCAGAAAAAAATTGGCGGTTCTGTCCTTTGGTTTAATACTCTGTCCATAGAAAAACATCAACTGTACCATGACCAAACTCAGCATGGGGATTCCTTAAGGGGAAGCATGGCATCATTTGATCTGATTTAATTTGACAAGCATCTTTTTATTTTCTCCTTCTCTCTTTGTATGCAGTAAACCTAAATGTAGTCAAATTCAGCAGTTTTTTTTTTTTTTTTAAGTTTCTCACAATCAATATTCTTTTTTTCTCTTCTCTGCAGTGAATGTAAACACCATCAAATTCAATGAGCTAATGGTGATGGAGAAGCAGAGAGAGCGTGAGGCGATGGGCCGGCGGTTCGGCAACAACTTGATGGGAGGCTTTGGAAACATTGGGAATGATGTGGACGGCCTCCGACAGAACTGTGAAGAGTACATGAGGTGAGGAAGGTGCTCAGTTTCATAGTGGGAAATAGGATGAGGATGGTGATGATGTTGTAGCTGTGAGTGTATGAAGGGAGGGAGGTAGGTCAATTTGCAGGTATTAATGGGAAGTAGGGTTAAAATGATGATGATGGTAAGATAATGATGTATGGCCTGAGAAAGACAGGTGGATTAGGGTGGAGTGAAGGACTGTAGATGAGTTAGGGTGAGAATATGTGGAGGTGTTATTGTCACTGACATTCATTCCATCCCTATCTGTCTCTCTGTCTATAGCCAGATGCCTTAATCTCAAAGGAGGTGATCATGAACAGATGGTCCCATGTAATTATGTTTTCTAGCATCAGGCTGCTCTTCCTTCAGCTCATTTATCCACATTCATATACCTCTCCACCCCATTCCTCCACCTTATCCTTTCTCTCCCTTTCCTCTCTCCACCCTAA
Source organism: Birgus latro (assembly GCA_018397915.1). Classification (NCBI taxonomy): domain Eukaryota; kingdom Metazoa; phylum Arthropoda; class Malacostraca; order Decapoda; family Coenobitidae; genus Birgus; species Birgus latro. The sequence continues at coordinate 11,795 of JAGKTI010016816.1, read as the reverse complement.
AGTTATACATTCTCCTAGTCAGTCTATTGTTCTCCATTGTCATCACATAGCCAAACCATCTCCGGGTACATCTAACACTTTGGCTCAATCAGTAGAGAGGTGGCCTGCCGTCCTAATGGACCCAAGTTCAAATCCCCGCTGGGGCAGGGAACAGTTTAAGGATTTGAATTTCATTAAATCAGGCATTACTGATCTACCAGAAGACCCACTGACATGTCGTAAAAATACCCCCGCTAATACCAATACACCAGTCCTGTATGAGACAGCCCTAGCATGTATTCAATATGGATGGTGGGTGTTAGCGCTGAAGTGGTGACATGTAGAGATGTATGGTATGTAGGAGGACTGCTGGGCCTTGATAGGAAGCTGTGAAGCCTATGCCCAGAGTTGGACACATAAAAAAAAAAAAAAAATCAATGCTCCTTAACATTCTCATTTGCCTGTTTGCCTGTCCATGCAACTCCACATGCTCCTTTCAACTCATTTCCAATCCTTTCACTGACTTGTGTCCTTCCAACAAAGCCCAAGCTTTATTCTCACCTTTTCCTACTTACATTAGTAAATAAACCTTACCTATCCCAAATGTTACTGGCAAATTATTATTATTATAATTTTTTACTTATTATTATTATTATTTTTTTAGAGCTATTCCGTTCTATATATTAGTGGGAAAAGCCAATTAGATGTAAATGTTTATAATGAATACAGTGTGGATGATGATGATGATGATGGTGGTGGTGGTGGTGGTGGTGGTGGTGGTGGTGGTGGTGGTGGTGGTGATTATTTTTACAGTATTATTATTAGTATGATCGTAGAACTGAGGAATATGTGAGATGAGGGTGGAAGTTGAACTAGGGTAGGATGAAGAACATTGATTGAGTGAGAATTAGGGTATGTGAATGTATGTATTCAAAAGGTGCATTGTGCCTTCAAACTTAGATGATTTGAACGTATTGGATGTCCTCATTATCAGTCACCCTCCCTTTTTTTTTTTAATACTAATAAGTGCATAGTAAAATTACTGTTCAGAAAAAATTGCCCACTATTCAAGTTCCATTCCTTCTTTCTGGGTTCGCCTAGTTTATAGTACCAGTTATGTGGAAAAAGCAGTTATATTTTACAGCATATCCCTGACTGATAATGAAGACTGCATGTACTAAGTGAATTGCAAGTTAGGGTAGGGTGTTTGGAAAGAGAAGTGTTAATACAAGGTGGAGAGATAGGTGGAAAGAAAGATCATTACTGAGTAGAGGGGAGGCGGTGGCTCAATCGGTAGAGAGGTGGCCTGCAGTCCTAACGGACCCAGGTTCAAATCGCCGCTGGGGCAGGGAACAGTTTAAGGATTTGAATTTCATTAAATCAGGCATTACTGATCTACCAGAAGACCCGCCGACATGTCGTAAAAATATCCCCGCTAATACCAATACACCAGTCTTGCATGAGACAGCCCTAGCATGTATTCAGTATGGATGGTGGGTGTTAGCACTGAAGTGGTGACATGTAAAGGTGTATGGTATGTAGGAGGACTGCTGGGCCTTGATAGCAGGTTGTGAAGCCTATGCCCAGAGTTGGACGCAGACACATAAAAAAAAAAAAAAAACAGCCCTTTGTCTGAGCCATCCCTCACTCCTTTTTGGTATTGGACAATAGATAGATAGATAATTCATCATCCAATCCTGTGTCACTCCATGAGGAGCGTAGGAACCCTGGGCTAGGCAAGTAATAGATAAATGTTGTTTGTGAGGAGGAGAATAATGATGATGATGATGATGATGTGATAGGAGGAGAGGGGTTACCAGTAGGTGATAATTATAATGATAATTATGATGATTTTTTTTATTGATGGAGAGGAGGAGGTACTGTTCGTGATACACTAGTAATGATGTTGGTGATGACAAAGAGGAGGAGGAGGAGAATAATGATGATAATATAGTAACTAATGCCATCTCCTTTCCCACACAGGTGGACATTGCTGCCAATAATGATAACAGGTCAGCCAAGTTTAACCCCAGGATGCAGGAGTCAGGAGAAGGCAACTCAAGCAGCCAGGCAGTCATCAACCATGCCAGCCTTCTTTCATCCCACTATGTGAGCGCACATACTACTTGTTGCTTTTTCTTTATGTTTCTTTGTGTAATACTTCACAAAGTCAGACTATGACATGGCTGAGTACCATTTACCTGTAGTGGATTTTCTGGCAATTCATAGCTTCCTCTACATCTTCATAAAATTTCTGACACTTCTTCATCATCATTAGCTGATGCTGGAGCATAGTCTTGAATTAACTTCATCCTGTATATCTTATTTTTAGTAATAGACCTACTGCTCTATCCGTTGTACTAAGAATTCTACAGTATTTCTGCTTCAGGATTTACTGATCAGAAATCCTACACCATGGTCTTTCTTTCTTATTTAGATCTGTAAGACAGTAAATAACTGTTACACAATTTAGGGATTACCTCACCTGGTCTTCTCATCTCACAAAGACATATGATATTGCAGTTTACATCTCCCAGGTCTTTAAGAACAGCTTTTAAGTTAGCTTCACTGTCTTGAGTTTAGTCATTGTGTTTCTCAAGATTTATTTTCAAAGATGGTTGGTTTTCCTCTCCCAGAAATTCTTAGCACCATTTCCTCTGGAACAGATTTGATCCCCAGCATGATACAGTTACTGTTGTTGTTGCTGGATAATAGGGTTGGTACCTGGAAGAACTTGTCATAGTGGTTTAGCAGATGATTTGAGCCAGTGTTTCTTAATGAACTGGCTCAGGCAGTTATCACAAGGGGAACACATTTAACCTGATCCCCAGCAGTGAACCGGGTTAGTATAGTTGCACTTGACCACTGTATTATACCTTCTCAGATGACTAGGATGCATAAGCCTCCCTACCATGACATTTTAAAAATGTAATTCAAGCTATCTCAGACTATTTTCTTCAACATTGGAGAGACATCTTGAACTGGAGGGGTTATATATAGCCTTCATTAACCCTCTGGCTATGAGGGTGCTCTCTTAACCTGAATAAAACTGTTTGGCAATAGCAATGTTTAAGTACTGTACAGAAAGTCATCATAATAGAGAGGTTATTGCTCACTCATACTCGTGGGATGTGATTGAACCGTACCCTTATTATTTATCATATTATTATTTATCTTATGCTGCTGTTGATGGTTGATGATGATTATGATTATGGTTTGCTTATTTGTCATTTCCTTTCCTCCCCCAGGTTACCAGACACCCCACGAGAACCTGATCCTGAGCTAATAACAAGATCGGAACCCAAGGAGATCCCACTACACGATGTCATGGGCCAGGACAACATTCATGATCACCGGGACAAGTATTGGCCTGAACCCCAGATGGCTGACCCCAGTGTGGGCTTCGGGTATGGAGGCAGTGGAAACATGGGCATGCCAGGGGGCCCAGGAAATATGGGAGGCCCGTCAGGAGGTTCTTCACACTGGGTCATCGGTGGACCTCCTGTGGCACCAGTATGTATTGTTTGTTTACATCAGTAGCCCTGATTGTGTGTATATAGCCCATTCCAAATCAGAATTACACTCAGCCATGACTCACCCTTCCATACCTGCCTAAACTCCCTCACTGAATATTGCCTGTAGTAGTCCATTCCAAATTAAAATTACACTCAGCTACGACTCACCCTTCCACACCTGTGCAAATTTCCTCTCTTAATTGTATCACCTGTAACTACAGTCCATTCAAAATTAGCATGATCTGTCTATCTGTCTGTATCTATGTAGGCTATGCCTGTTTTTGTAGTTCTGTGCTGTAGGAAAAATATGTTTAAATGGTAAATCTAGAATCATGCGATAGTGCTGTATTTTGTAGGTAAAAGTAAATCATGTTTTATCCAGATAATACTGCTAATATCTGAATTTATTCACATAATACATTGTTTTTCAAGAATTATTTCCTATTATTAGTTGTATTACAGTAGTAGCACATTATCCTTGATGTAGTACTTTATCACAGCTTTAACTGAGGTGTTCACTAGTTTGTTTAAGTTAATTTGTGTTGTCCTCCTCACAGTATGGTGGTCCGATGTATGGCGGTCCTGGTGGTCCAGGTCCTGGTGGTCCAGGTCCTGGTGGCCCTCCTGGTGGCCCTCCTGGTGGCCATGGAGGGTTTGGAGGGCCAGGACCAGGTAACTATGGTCAGGACATGGGCGGGATGGATCCAGGACCAGGATGGGGTGGCCCAGGACCAGATTGTCCTGGTCCAATGATGGGAGGTGGTGGTGGCAACATGATGATGGGTCACCCCAACATGGGCCCACCCAACATGATGCCTAATATGGGGATGAGTGGTGGTGGTGGTGGTGGGGGCCCCAGGTTCCGTGGTGGTCGAGGGGGTGGAGGTGGAGGTGGAGGTGGAGGAGGTTGGGGGCCTCGAGGATCACCTTTCCCTTGTAAACATTTTATGAATGGCCACTGTCGTCATGGCAAGTCATGCAAGTTCCTCCATGCAAAGCCTCACTAGTGTATCATGACACCAGGAACTGTATTTTATCAGTTTTGTCTCCTAACACTTCATCCTTACTGGTTAAGTTCTGCATATGGGATGTAAGTATTCTCTTGTATGCTATTTAAGTCTTGTTGATACTGAAAAGAAATAAACAACCTACAAGAGCATAGCTGAGTGTGATATGCAAACTAAATCACAAAGGAAAAGGTTGCAGAAAGCTTTCTATGCCAACAAGAATATGACATTAGTACACACGAGGGGACGTGGGACAGATGTACAGGACAACAGATCCCACCAGGGGAGACAGCAGGACTTTACTGCTAGGCTACCTACCATAGCATTACACAGTACAGTACAGAACTTGTATTGTGCATTACTATAAATATCATAATGTACAGTAATTATTTTGTTTATGGATAAAACTTTTGTACAAATAAATTATAATGGTTACTCTAGTAAGCCTCTCATTGACCTCCATTTAACTCATAACTGATAAATGCAAAAAGAAGGAATCGGAGGTTAAAATCCCACAATAGTTGTCACTTTCATAAAATGACGAACATCAATAAGCCAGTCAAGATGGTTCACTGAGATATGTGAACCCATTACGTTTGAAAGACTGGAGGTCATAAGAAGATAGAAAGACAGATGGAGGGAGACCTATTTAGAGATGAACAGGTGTTTACTTGAAGATTTAGAATATAGCTCAACTCTTCCAACACAGAATTAAATGGAGAAGGGTTGAGTGCAGTGGTTAGACAGGTGCTGCATGCCCACAGCTGGGTTAAGACGAAAACCCTTGGAATGGATGACTGGTTGCTTACGTACCTGCAGGTACATCTCTGGCAGCTTATAAACCAAACTGATATAAATATATACCCCTCCTGCCAAGATTTGATCAAAGATTCCAACTAGGCGCAGTTTTTCTCTCCAGCTTCAAGATATGTGAAAAAAATATGATGGTGGCAACCATCATCCACTCATTTGATGAAGTGCTGCCTACTTCATCCTTCACCTTTATCACTCTTTTGCTGTGTCTAGCCTTTTTCTTTCTATTTATCCCATCCCTCCTGTCACATTTTATTATTATTCTCTCCTTTTCAGGTGGCTTTTCAATAAGTGACATGCAAAATTGTTTTCTGTAAGCCAGGAAACCATTTACAATGTCGGGTGGTAACCACATACCAGCCCATTTGTGTTTCCTACATGTCAGCAAGAGGGTTGGCAAAGGGTTAATGCCTCTCCCCATAAAACAACTAACTCAAAGACAAATGACCAGTTGACCATCCCTTACAGGGTAATGCTGTCTGACTGTAGACATAGATCCCACATTAAGGGTATATTTACTCATTTCCTTATTCAGCTTCCAATGATGAAAAGGGAAAATGAAGTAAAAGTAATTTTGAAGTTCGTATGTATCAGCCTTCACTTCATAACTAAATATCACATCAGTTGCACCAGTTCTCTCCCATTCCTTGTTCTCTCAGGCCTTTTCCTTACTCCTCGACTGTTATTCTTCTTGTCTGCATAACTCTTGCTATCATTTGAGTATACTGTAATTACAATTGATAATACAGGAATATGTAACTGTAATTGTTTTATTTTGGCAGCAGAACTACTGAGTAACCAGGTATCACTGAAGAATAATTACAAATCTCAGCAGAGCAATACATGTATCTGTATCTGTGCGATTAGGTAACCTGTTTTTTAAAAGATTCCATAGTAGATGCATACATGTGAGAGACACTACTCCTGTAGGTTATTTAATATGTACAAAATGTAAACCTGCTGAGTAACAGAGCTATGAAAGACTGGTTTGTGATTCATTAACAAAATGATGATGCACACATAATTATTGTATACAAGAAGTATATACAAAATTTTTTCATTTTGATATAAACACTTGCATATCTATAAAACCGATAAGAAATGTAACATCATATTAAACTGCATCACAGAAATTCATAAGTGACTGGTGAAACAAACAAAAGCACAATACTGCGTAAAAAATATCTACATACTTTAAAAATCAAACTTGCACACAGCGCCATGAAATATTCTATATTCGAGTCTTCTAACAAATGCTTTCAGCTATAAAATATACATAAAATAATTGCCATGCTCAACTTATGTCTACACATCTTTTTGGGAAAAATAAATAAAATTAGACACGTAGCTCCATGACCGCTCGTGTGGAGGACCAGTAGAGAAGAAGAAGAGCTTGTGGAGAAGTGAGCGTGCGGGTGGTGATGTGTGGCTTTTCTAGTGGTAATGTCAAGTTGTAATGAATGCAGACAAGTCTGTAACTATAAACATGGAAGCCCAGAGACACTAAGAAAACGAGGTAAGCGATAAACGATGGCAAGTGATACCAAACCAAGTTTGGTAAACTTTACCCTACGGGCCCGGCAGTTCCACATGTCTTCTTGTATTTTTACGTTCTTGAGGAAAGTAGGTTTAGTACAGTGTGCTACACAGATAACAGCACGTTGATTTTAGAATACAAAACGTATGTAGAACATGCAAATTGTACCTATTTTAGGGTATTTAGGAAGCTACCAGAACACTCACAGCAGCTTGTATACAAACGATCACACCAACCCAACCTAACAGGGAGTCTTCCCCCAGCCAACCTAGGATTGTTACTACACCTAACATTGGAAGCCCCCAATTCCTATCAGACCAAGACTTCTACCCTAATCTGCCCCAATCCCCCTCTGAAAGACTCATTTGAATAGGGACTCCGGAAGACCAGTGCCCGTATGGTAAAGTATAAATCAAAGAAATTTTTAGATTGCTGTGTATGAGTGTGACTGTCACCAGTATGAATCCATCAAGAATTCAGTCGTTCTTGTTGGAATAGAGAGAATCTTGGTATTTACATAGAAAATGTAGTGTATCCAGACTATACTGTATGTCACTGTGGGTATTTTTTTTTTTTTTTACCCTCCAATACTCATTCTTTCATTTCATTGCTTTGGCTGACATATAGAAGAGCATTCTTCAACTAAATAGTACTGTACGTGTTTTTTTTTTCTTCTGTATATAAAACACTGCTTGATTGCCAAATTAATAGGTGTAAAAAAATTGCAAAGTATGTTCTCTTGACATTATAGAACTGTTAGTTCTATATGTAAGCCAAATCTGCCAGGACCTAAATATAACTGTAAAAGCAACACGTTCTAAGTTTGGCCTCATGACATCCAGTTCATAATTATTCATACAGAACGTGGGTGACACATGAATTGATGTATGATGAAAATCTTTGTCGTAAACTTTTTAACATTTGTGATGTGGATCTCTCTTTGATTTTGATCATTACTTTCACCACTGAAAATAGTGGAAGTTGTTTTCATTTTGCTGACAGAGAGCCTGACTATGATCCACCATATTTTGGGAAACTTATGAAAAAATCATGCGGAAATACCGGTATGTGGGGATGTTTCGTTTGATTCTCAGATGAAGAGATTAATTTTGATGAGATTATGACTTGAGTCTGCAGACACATTCATACCTTCTTTAGCTGCATAAAGTTAGAGTGGTTCAGACAGGTTAACCATAGAAATATGAGTGCTGAATTCCATAAAACTTCATGTAAGGTTGACTTGAAGCATTAAAGAGCCCAGTTTTGCAGAGATGTGTTTTATGCTGTGTACCCCTGTACTTAAGTTATGTAGTCCATTTTAGAGACCTGTGTATCCACAGTAGCACAGTCAACACAGTTTATGGTAGTCTTCATTTTACTCCATTGCCAGATTACAGCTTTAATCAGTATCTGTGCCTTAATCCTATTCAAACAGTTGGGAATGACTGACTGACAATGTTGGAAGTGATAGAAAACCATAGAACAGATACTATATGCTGATGATTTTATGTGATGAGAAGTAAGTGTAAAATTGTTACAAAAACTAGCTTATGATTGTATTTAACATACCAGTAATGAATTGTCAAGATAGAGATCAGAGACTGTGACATTGCTGGACAAGGTAACTTGGTAGAGTATCCATGCCTGCTTATACTGAAAATGATATACAGTATTACACACTGGAATTATAATTAACTTACATGACTAATTTTTATCACTACTACATTTGTCAGCTGTGTTTTGGGCCGACAGCTGTAAACCAGATGCTTTTTTCTAATTGGTATTTCATCATTAATAGGTGAACTGTACAACAGTTGTACATGACAAGTAAAAAATTCATGAGTAGATTACAGCTCGGTGTGGTTACAATTACCTGGTCCAGACACTGACAAAATACAGACAGTCAGTGAACTGTACATTGGTAGTACAGTACATAATAATTGCATAAAGTTACAGGTTTGTATGATGGTAATGAGGTGGTACAGCTGTTGGTACTTTGGTCAGGTTCAACCATCCCAGCAGTACCACTCCAAGTAGAGATCACAGTTCTCCTCACTGATACGCTTGTGGAGTTCCTCACTGTCGTGCTTATTGATGAAGAAGCAACCCCAGATCCGCATAAGGGTGAGGTTGTTATGGGAGTCAAGCAGCTGGTGCAGAGTGGCCGAGGTTACATTGTGGCAGGTGTCCAGTGTTAGGCGAGACAGGTGTCGCATTTCGTTGGACTGTGTACAAAGTATGGAAAAAGGGTTAATGACTACAGAATCCCGTTAGTTGGCCATCTTTCCTCCTCCCATGTTTTTGGATCATACCTCACACCATAAGAGATGGAAATTAAGTTTGAGATGATCGTGATGGTTAGATAAAAACATAGGCCGGTAAGTAAATATCGCACATGTAGGCCTGTGTGGTAGAAAATATGAAATGAAGTAGTGGCATATGGTATGCATCTGATGTAGAATACTGTAATGATAAACAAGTACGCGATGGTAGCAGTTTCTACATATACGTTTGCAATAGAGAATGGGGAAAGGGGAGGGGGGGGCAGATGCTGTAAGTATACCGGTACCAGTATCATCTGCCTTTAATTTTCTTTTATATTTCACTACATCTTAGCCTTCCATCTTCAACATTTTTTCTTCTCTCCTGGTTCCATGTAAAAAAAAAAGTTGTGCCTTGAATCTTAGAAACATTGTCACCTGGCATGAGGAAGTTCCAGGAATAGGAAGAGGAAAGCACAAAAATAGGAAAACTTACAACAGAGGGCCTTCAGTTGAAATTAATAAAGAACAGGTGTATGCAGTATATATGTCATAGGTAGCTGTCCATCATCAAGCAAAGAATAATAAAGTGCATTTCTTATCAGGACAAGTAGTAAAACACTCACTCTCCATATATCCACGAAAAGCTTGTCTGAGAGTGCGTCTGCCCCTTTGACCAGCAGGTTTTGTAGATTAGGGCAGTATGTGAGCAGCTGACGGAAGATGATGGTATTACAGGTGTCCACAGTTACACCTGTCCACACCTGTCAGGCATAGTTGAGGGATGTAGGAGTGGAGAATGGATGGGGCAGGTGTGGAATTGTTAATGGATAGATTGTTTTGGTAGATAGTTGGATGGACTTACTGCGCTAAATGCAATAGTTGGGATTAGGACAGATGTGGAAAGAGTTGTGAGAGGTGTTTTATTAATAAGAGAGTAGTTTTGCAGTGGTGGGATAAATGTTGATGGATGAATGGGTGATTGAAGTACTTCTGTGTGTAAGTGTGGGGTCACAGTTGTGGGTAGTATGGTTAGTGACACTGGCAAGTATGATATGAAAAGACAGGTGTGGGAGTGTGTTTGGGAATGGTACTTTAGGTATAGATTGAGTGGGAGACAGTCATTTTAATATCTCACCTCTACAATTTGTTTTTGGTAACAGTATAACTGATCAGTATGTGCTTAGTTTGTTTCTCTCTCTGTTCAGTATAAATATACACATGCACATCAGTCATATAATACTTATCTACCAGTATATCTGTGCCTCCATTCGTAGATACATCAGTGGATCCATCGGTCCTTCAGTCCATCCATCTAACTTATCTGTTGTATTAACATTATCAGATTTACATAGTATCTGCTTAACTATCAGTCTGTCAGTCATAGTCTGTCCATGCACCAATCCACTGACCTCCAGATTAACAAGAGAGTTGAAGTAGTTTTCCCTGGGGTACATAATATCCTCATATAAGTCTACAGCACTCAGGGCAAAGTTCTGTAACCGTGGGCAGCAGTCACCGATTGCTGAAATGTTTTAGAAACAAGGTTACAAGCATTGGAGTATCGTACTCTATAAGAATGGGCAACAGGCTTTTAGATAGCTGTTGTATGAAATATAGGTACGGCCAGTAATATGGAGGTTACAAAATATTGATAGGAGAATTGGCAGCTGCAAGAAAAAAAACAAAATAGCCGTGATAAAACTGAGGTATGAGAATAGGTTGCAGACTTTATGAGAATGGGTAGCATTATTTTTTTTCTAAATACAGAAAATGAGGTTAAAACCTTGACGGACAACAAATTATGATTGGTAGGTAGCAAGATTGAGCTACAAAACAGTGATGGTACTTGGAGTAGGTACAAGGATATGTTACAGATAGCACAATACTGTATATACAAATGGGGATTAAAAAGTAGAAAAAAATTACAATCACCACTCAGCTTTTCCTTTGTGGAAAATTATTGTGGTATTTTGATCCTGTGGAGCATCCAAGATTAGAATGAGGACTACCTACCTGTGTACAGTACGACCATGTTATTCTTTCCATATCAGGAATGTTGAGAAGGTTGGCGAGTAAGATTGGTACTTTATGGTGGGTTACATCATCTTAATAGCAGTGGTTATGATAGTGAGTAGTAGTGAAACAAGTATATTAGAGTGTGTTATCCTTTCCTCACCTACAATATCGACGGTGGTAAAGTTAGCAAGTAGGAGTGAGATGAGAGCATGGCCCCTAATGGTGAGTATGGGCAGCACCCCCTCATGGAAGTCCAGGCTTAAACCTTCACTGTTGGTCAAGCGAAGGTGGGCAAGGTTCTCAAGACGCATGGCAGGATACAGCACAGAATTGTCCACCCATGCGTTGCTTACTGTTAGCTCCTGTGGGAGGGAAGGTATTTGATAAGTACCATTAGGCTAGTGAATGTCAGGTTACAAGTACTATGGTGTTCATGTGTACTATATGCAGGATTCAAATACAGTATTGCATATGCTTTCTTCTTTTTGTGTAGCAGTAAATGCATGCCTGTGTATTTGTCCGACTCAGTAGTGCTTTTGACGAATAAACATGTCTCTATCTAGCTCTGTTTGTACTTGTATGTTTGTATTATAGTGTGTGTGTTTGAGTAGGATGTGTAATGCAATAAGCTGTGGTGATAAGATATCAGTTAGACAGCTCGTCT
>JAGKTI010016815.1:0-19090 GCA_018397915.1 Birgus latro | reverse complement strand
TTATGTATCTATCTATCTGTCTATTTATTTATTTATACTACTGGTAAATAAAGGCCGTTGACGTTTTAAAGTAATTGCTTGTTGGGGTGAAAGTGGGGATTTTCAGCTTCATTAATCCCCGTGTATAATGTCTTGTATTATTCACCCTTTCAGTACGGTGTCATATATTATTCATTTTTCACCTGTATAACTCCTTTCTCAGTATTCATCGTCTTCGTCATCACAAAGCCTCGTTCTCGATTTCCATGCTAGAGAGCGTGACTTGTGGAAACTGAAGGACGCTGACGTACGGAAGTTGTAGGTTAGTTATGAAAAAGTGACTAGTGTGTGGTGGTTTAGTCAAGGTCGCAGTTATTATCCAGGGTGATTAAGCAACTCAATCCTCCTGTGTTGTGAGGACGGCTTAGTTAGCATTATCAGTGTCTTTATTATTTTTTTATTTAAGATGAATCTAGGAAGGGGGAAAAAGCCGTATAATTTTCCACTTCACATAAATCTTTTCGTGCTTCTTAGTGTCTGCAGATTGACGTCCATTTTTTGCGTGGCTGAGTAGTACAAAGCACGCAAAATGTCTCTGCTCCCCACACCAGCAGACAGAGCCGTCCTAGCAAAACATGGGAATTGGGAAGCGTAATATATGGACCACTGTGTAAATAATGGCTGAGTGAATGTATGGCTCATTTTATAGGGTAGTGTGGTGATAGTTCTCCCTCTGTTTCTGATATTTTTTTTCTTATCTAAGGAGGGCATCTTCATCCTGCAGTCCACTGGGTTCACGTTTCAGATGAACTTGAGGCTACTACTACTACTACTACTACTACTACTACTACTACTACTACTACTACTACTACTACTACTACTACTACTACTACTACTCTTTCCTGCTCTTTCCATTTATAACATCTTCAGTCTAGTGACATATATCCTTATTTAATTCTTGCTGTTTCCAGGCGCTTTTATTCAGCTTTGGACAGACATAGTAAATTGTAGGAGTGGGGTATATCCTTCATTAACCCCTTCATATCTAGATGTTGTTTTAAGTTGAATAAGGCGAACAATAACAAAAACGTAGTGGAAAATAAGTAATTAAATTACGGGGATAAAAGTGGGCAAAGGGTTAGGGTGATGGTTTGTGTGTGTGTGTGTGTGTGTGAAACTTGGGATCGTGTGAAGAATGTGTTTGCTTGGAATTTGTGGGTTTGTGTGTGATGGTGGTGGTGATGATGGTTGACGCTCTGTGGAAGTTTGATGCTGTTTAGATGTTTGAAGTTTTGGCTGTGTGAAAATTACACCTAAGTAATGACCAAGCATATAAACTGCAAATGCATGGATATACCGTATTAACAATAGTTCTTTTATCTTAAGTTGGCCCAGAGTTTTATCCTTTTGCAGCTTATTTCACGTAGCTACGGCTCCACATCCCTTCCATAGCACTTCTTCGTGACGAGCAGCATACTCTAGTGTTTAATCTATTGTTACAACACCGAATATCACGTAGCTCAGTGGTAAAAACAGACAGTATTACGGCTCCACATCCTTTCCATAGCACTTCTTCGTGATAAGCAGCATATTCTAGTGTTTTATCTCATTGTAACTAATCGTTCATTATGGAGAGATGACAGTTTTAAGATCCTTAGCGATTTGTTATGCACATCACACCTCAACATCCCGTTCGTATGTTATTGGTGTAATCTACGGAGATATGAAAACGATGAAAATAAAACACAAGAGAATGTTAAGGTGTAATGCGCAAAATAAGTCGCTAAGGAAGAGATGTTGCGATACCTCCTGCACACTTTGATTACAGCTGTGAGTAAGGAAGGAAATGATAGCAGGATATGTCATGAGGAGAGGATGACAAGTACTGTAGTCTTGTCACTTTTACTTGGCATAAAATTACCAGCTGTCCATCTTCAGTGCTGAGTTGTAAGGAGTTATCAGCACAAAACAGTGATTCTAGTCACGAAGAAGTGCTATGAAATGAATGTAGAGCCGTCCGCATTGTCTTTTCCTGCCATTGAGCTACCTGAAAAGAGCTGCGAAAGGATGAAACTCTGAACCAAGTCGAGATGAAAGAACTGTAGGTTGGAGATACTGACTGGCAAGGAGTGAAGAACATAGCCAGAGGGGAGGTAGGGTAAGGGAGCGAATGAGGGGAAAGCTATATCGTGATTGTTACTGAGTAGGGACAGAAATGTCGGGAATTATCTTGTCGCCCGCCGCTCAGGATTTGTCGTTAGATAGGAAATAAGTCAGAATGTAAGGGATTTAAATGTCGCTATTTGTACTGCGGTAAAGAAATAAAATGTTTAGTACATAAATAAAAGCGTAAAATTGGTTAAAAACAGTCACCATCAATTCCAATACTGTGTCCCTTGTAATGGATTTCTTATACCGGCAGACGATTTTATTCCGCTTTGGGAGAGACTTCGCGTACTGAAAGGGTTACCGATATTGCGAACGGTAGACAAATGGTACTAGAGCAGAAGCTTGTTAGTAATCGTAATGGTAGTAGATGATGTAGGCTTCTCTAAAATTTAGTCTACTGCCAGACGGTTTCATTCAGCGGAGACACTCGCCCTAGTGTTGGGTAAGTGTTCGTTCGAAAATTAGACACTGCTTCACCTCACACTGCCACACCTTACACTGCCATACCTCATACTGCCACGCAACACTGCCGCACTGCATACCGCCACACTTTACAGCTCCACATCTTACAATGCCACAGCTCACATTGCCATACCTCATACTGCCACATAGCACTGCCGCACCGCACACTGCACAATTCACAGTGCCAACCCTCTTACTGCTTCACTTCACAATACCATACCTCACAGTATAACGCGATACACTGTCACCTCTCAAGTCACACCTTCCACACAACCCAATCTCTAGCGTGGTGTGGATAGAGGAGACGTCATGATGTACAGCAAATTAACCCCTTCATTTTTATCCTTACTACCGGGAAACGAAATTAGATAGATGAGAACCAGTTAGAAGATACATTCATTCTAGCACTGCGGTCCAAGTGTTTCTACCCAGGCTGAATAAAACTGTATGGTCGTAGTTAGAATGTAGAAAAAAACAAACTCCTCATCACGCTGAAACTGAGAATGGCGTGGACGATTTAAATAGTGAAGGGTACACTGAAGGCGCCGGATAATAATATGTAGGGTGAAAAAAAAAAAAAAACAGTGCTAAGATGATACGTGTACACCTGAGACAGGAAACGAGGTGTGTGTGTGTGTGTGTACTGTAAAGGTGTGGAATAGCGCTGTACTGCGGTAATTGTTGTACTGATCGAGCGTGAAAGGAAAGCCAACGCAGCGTGGTGGAGCATCATATTGAGAGCGTTAGCAGGCCGGTATTTGTGGCAATTTGTTGTGTGTGTCTCCGATCAGGCTGGGATGTGAGGAAATGGAGTGCCGCGATTGTGGATATTGTGGATGATGATACTGTTGCGGTGTGCGGTTGCGGTAATAGCGAGCTGCGGTCAGGATTCGTTCTGGGATGAGGGTTGTACATCCGTTTGGCGTTTCCGTGGGGCAATGGAGTGCCGCGATTTTAAGGTTTGTGGATGATGATGATGATGATGATGATGATGATGCGGTGTGCGGATGAAGAGTGCTGTTGCTGTTAAAAATCGTGAAAAGCAAGCATGTTATTTGCTGTTCATTGTAGCTGTTGAAGCAGTGGGTTTTGACGACTTGAGCACAGTGGATAATTTGAATAATGATGCGGTGTGCGGTTGAAAATGCGGTCCTGATGCTGAAGTGGTTTGCGGTCGAGATTCGTGTGTTTATGTGTTATGTCGCGGTGATGAGATGTAGTATATGGTTAGTCGATAGTCATGATGATATTGCGGTCGGGGTGTTAGTGAGATGCGGTCGTGTTATTAATATACATGAAAAGCTGAAAGTTGCGGTGTAGATGAGAGTGCGGTCACGGGAGTTGCGGTCACAGTACACCCAAAGATGCATGGTATATATACGTTACTGTTTTGCTGTATACTGCATGAATAGTTGTATACTGCAATGCGCGGTTGAAAGTGCGGTCGCGGTTCCAGGGTGCTGCGGTGAAGGTCGGTGTTAGGATGCGTGTTATGCCACTTAGAGACGGTTTTGTAATGTGCGGTAAGTGTAATCTTTCTGTGTAGCTGAGGATGAGTGCGGTTGCGGTGCGAAATGCGGTCAAGATTCGTGTATGGGTGCTTGGTCTACGGGCTGTTTTGCGGTAATGATGTAGTGTGTGTAAGGCTGAAAATCGCGACCTGTGTAGGTGAGAGTGCGGTTGCGGTGGTGGTCGAGATGCGGTCGAGGAATATGTAAGGTTGCGTTATAGTGTAGTGTTTTACGGTGGTGTTTTGGTGTGTGCGTATAGTCAGTTGTCCTAGTATTTTAGTGCGGTTACGGTACTACGAGTATAGTGAGGTGCGGTTAAGATGCGGTTAAAGTTTGTTTAGGGATGCCTGATACTGATTTGCGTTGGGTGATATAGTGTGAAAAATCAGATATTGCAATATTAGCGTAACAGTGTGGTTTAGTGAGATGCTGTCAAGATTAGCGTAACTGTGCGCTATATGTGAGATGCGGTCAAGATTAGCGTAACTGCGATATGGTGAGATGCGGTCAGATTTCATGGATGGATGTTAAGTTGCCATTTTGTGACGGTGATGGAGTGCGTGGAGAGTGGTATCTCCCTCCGCATTTCTGAGAGTGCGGTTGCGGTTCTGTCGATTTGCGGTCAAGATTCCAGTATAAGGTATGGAACTGCGGTCAAAATCCGTATATAGTGATGCTTCTTAATGTGTGTGTCTGTAAGGATGCGCGTTATGTATCTTACTGTATATAGCGGAAGTGATAATTATAAGCTCGTATTCTCTTCAGGTAAGCAAGCTCCCCAACACCTTTTCCTAAGCGATTTATTTTTTTGCCTTTTACACCATACGGTCCTATTCTTTGTTAAATATACATCCTTAGAACATTACCATACTCTGCATAAATAGCGTACAAAACGATATTTAGCCAGCTGTATCCAAGAATAAATCGCTATGGAAAAGGTGTTAGGGGGTCTCCTTACCGACGAGAAAAGGGGACATGGTGGAATGTTGCTGTGTATAGCTGAGTGACGCGTATAACGATAAAGGGTGTGTTATATACTGTTATGTACTGTGCTGCGATGGCGACATAGTGTGAAAGTGTAATGTTGTTGTCTGTAGCCGAAGGTGCGGTTGCGGTATTAGAGCGAGTTGCGGTCGAGATCTGTATATAGAGACGCGATTTATATAGTTTTCAAGATTCATATATATAGAGACACGCTTTATACAGTTTTCAAGATTCGTAGATAGAGACGCGATTTATATATATACTGTTTTGCGGTGGCGGTATAGCGTATGATAAGTCGAAGTCCCCGCTATGCAAATGAGAGTGCGGTCACGGGGCGTACTGAATTGCGGTCGACTGGTTTGTACGGATGCTTGTGAGTGCGGTTGTATGGCAGTGTTCATGAAATCCCCTGTTCTATACGCTGTTTGGTTTAACTAGGCGTAAAAATGGCCATCTGTGTATTAAACTGACACAAAACTGTGGTGTTAGTCACGAAGAAGTGCTATGGATTAAACGTTTAACTCAACTTCCTTGTTCTATCTAACTGACACTAGAATATGATACTAGTCACGATGAAGTGTTGTGGAGAGGATATAGAACCTTAATGTTTTCTTATTGAGCCTCTGAGCATCGGAAAATAAGGTCCAGAAAGATGAATATTTCCAAGTTAAGGTGAATGAACTATACTTGCCATTAGATACCGTAACACTCCTCCCTAAGTGATTTATTTTCCGCATTACACTTGCTGGTCCACTTGTATGCCATCTATATCTCTCTGAAATTGAGATAGTTTGTGTCGGTATTATAGAGAGGAGTATTAAAGCATGATGGCCGGAATAGATCACTTACGAAAAGGAGTTACGAATATACTCCTGCAAGCCACCGAGAATGCGACCCGCTGTGTGTGAAAGTTAAATGCCTCGGTGTGCAAATGAGAGTGCGGTCGTGGTGTTAGCTCTCTTGCGGTCAAGATTAGAGAGAGAATTAACCGTAGTGCTAGTGGTTGCTGTGCGATAGTGACACAGAGTGCGGTCTTGGGGCTAGCTCTATTGCGGCCTGCATTAGAGAGAGACTGAGTGGTGTAGGTTGATTTGTGGTGGTGATACAGAGTGCGGTTGTGGTGCTATCTCTCTTGCGGTCAACATCAGAGAAAGAATGAGTGGTGTAGGTTGCCGTGCAGTAGTGACATGCCACTGCCGTCAAGATTAGTGAGAGAATGAATGCTATGAGTTGTCTTGCGGTAAGGAAATAGCGTGAACAATTAAACATTCAGACCCAGACCCATAGTGAGGTTGCGGTGCGAGATGCGGTCTGGATAAACGTTAGGGTGTGTGAAATAATACACTTCTGTGCTGGTATGCTGTGTGTACTTTGTTCACCCTAATTTTTCCTAAAATTGCCATAGCTCCATCTTGATTACCGAAATGAAACTAGCGATTTACTCAAAAATTTTTTCCCTAGTCACGAGGAAGTGCCACGGAAAGATGTAGAGCTGCAGTATTTTTTTCCCCCATTGAACTACGGAAAATAGGCTGCAGAAGGACGAAAATCACCGCCAGGTAAAAATGAACGAACGTGTGTGAAAATCCAGAATGACATAATCGCACATGCATTTCTCGACATTATGAAAATCAGGTTTGTATTCTAGGCGGCAAAGAAAGTTCCGTAACACCTCTTCCTTAGCGATTCATCTTGCTTATTACACCTCAGCAATCGCTTGTATGTTATTGGAGGATACTGAGGTGTAATGACTTCTTGTTGTTGTTGTTGTTATTGTTGTTGAGTAGTGAAGTTAATGGTACGGCTTTCTTGCCTAATAACAAAGGTATACTGTTTTTATTAACACTCTCAGGCTCCAGTACTTCGTCTCAGCTGAAAAAAAAAAATCGTCTGGCGTCTCCTGGAAGAGAATACTGGGGTTGAGCCGACCATAAGAGGTTTAGCGGGTAGTTTTTCTTTTTATTTTGTTTACCCATAGATGAAAAATTTGGAGACTTTATCTAACTCTTTATTTATCATCCAGTCTCCTTTTATTTCGACCTGTCAGTAGCGTAGGGACCCGGGGCTAGGCTGATTCCTAAACTGAGTAAGATCGTCAGGAGGGAGCAGGAATGATAAATAAAAAGGCGTAATCGTACTGAAGAGATCAACCCCTTCTATCCGATGTCGTATTTATTTATTTTTATTTTTTTTTGGGGGGGGTTCTTGCTTAACACGATTATATTACGATTATATTTTTTCCCAGCAAGAAGGGTTAGATGCCTTCATTAATCAAGTTTCAGATAGGGAGGGTTTCATAATCTAAATAAAATCGTAAGGTTGAAGCAAAAATAAAAAATAAAGTACATCACCTGACTGAAGGAGATTATTACAGGGATGTTATGTGTCACAGTATCGTCTATATCAATAAAAAGGTTAATGAGGGCTCTATCTATCTCCCCCAGTTGGAAAATCCCTCCTTTAAAAATCCCTCCTATCTAAATCCCTTCAATAGAAGCTGAGGGAAACCGTCCGGCAATAGTAAGAATGAGCAGACGTCACCGTGGGGAAGGGGTTTATTTGTGGATTCGTTATTGTCTCTCGTAAGCTGAATAAAATCGTCTGTTCGTAGCAGGAATGAATTATCAAGGACGTGCTCGTGCTGAAGGGGTTAATTACGGAGATGTACGTTGTATGGGTGGGAATAAGTGTCTTGGGATGATGATGATTATGGTGATGATGATGATGTCGACTTGAGGTGCGATACCGGTAATGCCTGTGTTTACCTCTCCCCTTTTCTGGATCCTGCCCACGGAAAGGGTTATGATGATGATGATGATGATGATGGTGATGAAGATGATGGTGATGAAGATGATGGTGGTGGTGGTGTTCACTTATGCTACACGAAAACACATCTGTAATACAAGTGCGGTTATAGTGTATACTTAAGGCCTGCATGGCTTGACGCTGCGGATGTAAAAACCCAAGATATGGTGTGGATTTCAAAATGATACCGAGACAAGATTTGATATGAGAGAGAGAGAGAGAGTGAGTCAGGAGCGCTGTGATGCCCTAAGTCTCTCTCGCCGATATTTGTCATAGTCGAGGCCTTTAAATCATACTAGATCAGCTTCTTGTATGCATCTGTACCTTATATTTTCCATCTGCTGTATTGTGTATCCTCTCGAAATTACAGTAAGAAAATGGGACAGGTTCTGGAGAGATCTCGTGCCTTCAGCCTCTCTCGCCGCTGTCTCCTTCATATAGTCAGGAAATTCACAGTTAATACAATTTTCCTTTTGTTTTCATTTATCTCTTATATATTTTTGACATTGGAATATTTAATTTAGTGAGAGATGAGGAGATAGGGTCAGGATGTCGTTCTGGGTATACCACCGTTTGTATCATAGTCAAGGGATCGCCCTACACAGTGCACCCTCCCTTTGTATGCTTCTGCCCTTTGTGTAATAAAATATAAGAGTTCATAATATAGTACAGAACCCAGAGAACAGGGTATGAATCTCTCTCTCTCTCTCTCTCTCTCTCTCTCTCTCTCTCTCACCGCTATGTATACCGGAACTGCGGCCTTGACGATGTATACACCCCGTCTGTGTGCCCTTATTTCCTCGTATTTCTTTTCCCTTACGAAATTTTAGTGAAAAAAGGGAAGAGGGGTGGATGTGGCGTCGCTGCCTGTACCATATTCGGGGTCTTCAGATAGTCAGTAGGTCTTTGCAGTGTACCTTTTTATGCACCTGTCTTTTGCATTCTGTATCTTTTCGCGCGCCAGGTGTCAGTGTAGTAAGGAAAGGGAACAAGTCAATAGCTGTCTTTTCTCCTCAGTCTTTCTTTTCCTCAGCCTTTCTCACTCTCTAGCCTCTCCTGTCGCCGTCTGTTGCACATACTCTTTGCCTTCAGAATGATTCGGCCTTCATAATACACCCTGTCTTCTGTATACACATTTCTTTGTATTCTGTACCCCCTTTCGAACACCATCCGTACCAGCAAGGGGGTGCGCTGAAGGAGGACAACCTTAGACGTATGTGGGTGGGGTAACATTCGCAACTAGACCTTACAATCAATTTCGTGTTGTAAGCGGGATTGGCTAATGGAGGAAGGAAGAGATACGAGTATATGGGGAGATTATGGTTATCCTTCCCATGTCCTTCCGGCTGTACAGAAAATAACTTACGATCATTTTTCTCTTAAGATTTTTTTCAGGATTAGGAAATCGGAAGAGTTTATCATTATCATTGTCCTTCCTGAAACGAATATAAATCATTGTTCCGACAGGGAAAAAAATCGTCTGCTTGTTTGCAAATTCTACGACATTTTATTTTTCTCGTTAAAAGATTTAAATTTGGAGGAATAACAAGAATTATATATTAAAAGATTCTGTAGTTTCTAATTGACCTTCTGCACGAAAACAAATCGCAGTTACGACAGGGAAATGATATAAGTTTGTTTTCGTGAATCCGACGATAATTTTGTAGTGAGAACAAGAGACAAAGCAAGACTGAATTCTCTGGCAATCCTCTCTGCAGCCTCTGGTTTTTCCTTCTTAGAGACGAAGGCAGATCACAGTTACGACAGAGAATATATCGTAAGCTGGTTTAAAGAGTCCGGGTTTAGTGGCGATCGGAAGTTGCATGCGAGGCGTCTTGGGCGATGCGGTGTGTTGTTTGAGCGTCTAAATACGGGAGGAACTGCACTGCCTTCATCTCAAAACACCCCTGTAATCGGATCTTGAGAGATATTTAGTAAGATAGGACTGAGAGAGAGAGAGAGAGAGAGAGAGAGAGAGAGAGAGAGATTTGAGTGTGTGTGTGTGTAAAGCAAACGCCGCAGACTTATTATATGTGTGTTTTCCGCGCCGTCAACAGTACGAGTGGCCGAGAACATTAATAGTAATCTGATCTTACAAGGAAAGGCGAACCGGAGCTGACTTCTTGTGGCATCGCGGTGTCGACCTGGGAGGTAATGTACAGTACGTGTGTGATATTAACTCTACCGCAGCACGAGAGATGAACGCCTGATTATGTAGCGGGCGGCGTGCAGGAGCCTTCTTGGGGTGTCTTGTGGGCTTGGCAGGCTCCGTGACACCTCCTCCTCAGCGACTTAACCTTTGTTTTGTGTTTGCTTATGTGTTTTGATTTCGTTTATTTGTCTAGTACCTGAGATGGTCCAAGTCGAGCTTAAACTGTTGCAGCCTCTCAGTAAACACGTATTTCGCATGTTGATATGATTCTCCCATTTATGAATATCCTTCTTAATATAGACATAGTGTGCATAGACGACTTATAAGAGAATATTCGCAGACCATAAGTAGAAATAAACCGGTGAGGGGTGTGTGTTAAGATACATCCTAACCCCACGACTACGACCCTATCTGTGTCCTGCGTAGCTCATTCTATTCTCCGGCTCATCGACGTCTTTGGGTGTGCACGGCGGCGGTGGTGGCTCTCGGGGATCGAACCAGGGTGTGTGGCTCTGTCGGCGCTGCGGGTCAAGGTGCGACGAAGGTGCCCGGCGCGATTCTCCCACGATCCGCCTAACCCCTTCACTCCGATGACGTATTTTTTATTTGTTCTCGCTACCTCCAGACGATTTTATTCTCTTAGAGGTAAACTTTGAAGGGCCGGAGGGGTTAGACACAGCCTTCACAAGCCCCTTTACTTGAGATATCCTGGGCTGAATAAAATCGTCGTATAGCAACATGAAGTAATAAAGACAAAGTCACCGGTTGGAAAGGGTCAAGACGATTTATATTATTTCTCAACCATGGCGTGAAAGTTGATGAGTCTTTTATCTATGTGGTATTTGGCGAAATCTTTGGCGACATCATGTAAATTTACTCTGATGAAGTGTACTGCTTTGGGGGTTTCAGTGCGATTTTTATTTTCACTTATTCCGTTTTGGGGAAGCCATGAATCTTTTATTTTTTTATTTTTTTATATGTTCAGTATTTGGTGATGACACTTAAGAATTATTGTGAATATATTATGATTCTTTCACGGGTGCTTGTAGGTTTCAAGTCTGTTTTTAGTTTCCTTGACCTTGGCACTATAAACAGCCAACTCTATATCGCGAAGTCACTCAGTATATTGGGACTGTGTGTTCCTCTAGGTGATCACGGCAAGACTGGTACTGATAACAACCGATGCTGACTTGAATGAGAGAGTGCGGTAGTCAGTGGAATTTTCGTGAACATAGTAATCCCGCTTGAATCTTGGGGTACAGAGAAATCCACATTACGCTACGAAAATAACATAATAAGACTTAGATGTTGTGGTTCCCTAAGGTCAGTGCACGATTTTCTTAGCAGTCCAGAGCACCTTGCATGTAAATATAAACTGATATTGGTGTGAATGTTTAACCCGAAGCACATTAGGATAAAACAGCGTCATGTTATCTTCTGGTGTTATCGTTACTGTAGTTCATGATCTATAGATGATTTTCTTATCTGTCCATCGCAAAATGACTGTGAGATCATGTAAATCTTGGAGGCACAGTAGAGTAGAACTGCGGTATGTTTATCTGCTAAGACTTGAGTGTTGTGGTTATATTATTTTATGGTCTATGCACAAACATCGTAGCCATTCATTCATTGCACCTTTTTTTTCCTTGCATGCGCCTTAACCTCTCCACTAAACGATGACGTCTTTCTTCATCTGTAATTCTTGATTTTTACTGGCAATTTTTTCCTCTCCTTCAGGTAGACTTTTCGAACTGGAGAGGGTAGATTCGACCTTCACTGACCCTTATATTACAGACGCCTCCCGCATAGCCAGAATTAACCAGTGAAAGTCAAGGAATTAACCCCTTCACTAAGAGGCCGCCTTTCTCCGTTTATTTTCTCTTCCGAACAGATGATTTATGGAATTTAAGAAAAATCCCTCGTACTGAAAAGGTTAATAAAGGCTGTACCAAACGCCCCCAGTTCGAAAGGTGCTTCAGATGTTGAATAAATCCCCTTGACACCAGGAAGAATAAAGTGAGAGAATGTTCTCGGTCCAAATTCAACCCCTTTAGGCCGAGAACGTGCTAGTCTTAGTCTTGCTACCTCCAGACGATTTTATGCAGCCTTGAGGAGACGAAGAATTGCAGGGGTCAGATTTAGCCTTTTTTAACCCTTTCCCCAATGGAGGTCCTTCCCGATTTCAGTAACATCTGTTTGAGGTTAGCAAGAAGGAGCTAAGACGCCCTCGGTTTGAAGGGGTGAAGGTTGTAGAGATTCCTTGGCGAGTGACTGGTTAAGGATGGACGAGGAGGAGGAGGTGGGAGCGGACGAGGGAGAGAGAGGGAGAGAGACGCTAGCTGCCCCGCCGTCTTCTTCCTTACCGCCCTCCCTCCCTCTCTCCCTCTCCCTCTCCTTCTCTCCCTCCCTCCCTCCAACGGGCCGGGGAGAGGAGCGGAGGAAAGGTTGGCAGCTCTGACGAAAGCAACAGTTGCAGAGGGAGGCGGGGGAGGCGAGCGGGGCGGAGCTAGCAAAGGGGGTGAAGTTGCGGGGTGAGGGGCGGAGACTCACCGTCGGGGGATGAGGGAGATGGGCGGAGATTCGGGAGGGTGAGGGGGTGAGGTGGGGTGATGGAGAGGGGGAAGGAGAAAGAGAGAGAGTGAGAGAGCGTGGCTGGGGGCTGCCGGGTGCGCGATGCTTCCAGAAAGATTACGCGAGTTTTTGACTTGAGGGGGAGTTTTAACTGCACTTTAGATGACTCTGATGGAATATTATTATGGAACTGTGGGGCGCAATTTCTTGATGGGAGAAGCTCGCAGTTTCTGGAGTTGTTGCTTTGGAAGTTGGTATTGTATAAATTTGTACGAGTAACTGTGGCGAGATGGTGATTTTTTTTCTCTTGGGTTTCTTTTTATGCAAGGGGCCCCCTCCGTCGCCGCCGTCTAAGGGAAGGGGATTCTTACGCCTGGAATTAAAGCGGGGTGTCGCCGTCTCATCCCGGGCTTGTTTGTTATGGGGCGAAGGACGGGGTGGCGGGACAACTTGCTGACCACCCATCCCTCCACCACAAACCAGCAACCATATGTTAAACTGCGCACGCCCGCCACCCCCTACGCCAGCCTGGTTTCATTCACAGGTAGAGAGAGCGTACTTCACACCCCATGACGCCTCCATGCCGCCCGTACGCCCATAGCCGCCGCTCCCAGCTTGTCGGACCCGGCTGGCTAGGGGGACTCAGCCGCAACCCGTCCTAGCTACTTCCCTCCCGCCTTCTCTTCCCTACCTCCCAGCCACCCTCCCTCCCTCGCTCAACAACACACCCTCGCCGCTACTAAATGCTGTACAAAGCGACCAAACACATACTCCCTGGCATGACACATGGCTGAGGGATGCGGCAGGACAGGGCTGTGGTGGTGGGGTGGAGTTGTCCTGGGTGCGAATGAGAGAGAGAGAGAGGCGTGTTGCAGCTGTTGCAGGTTGCGGCACCTCACTGATATCGCCAAGGCTGAGTTGCAACCACCCCACCCCACCGCGCCAACTGCTTCATAATACCACCTTTGGCTTAGGTGATGGGCCTGGTAGGGCAGACTGGATGTAGGATAGGAAGTGAGGGTAGGCAGGATGTGTTGGCGTAAGGGCAGTGCAGGGCAGGTGAGGGCAGGGTATGGTGGGCAAGCAGGCAAGCAGAGAGTGACTGGGGCAGGAGTTAGACCTGGTAGGTGCTGCCCTGCCCCGCAGCGGCGAGGGGCACGCTCTCGGGCACACACTTTTCACAAGCACTCGTCATGTTTCAGTCTGCATCATCGTGGGCATGGGATTGAGGGGGTGGGACGGCCGCCTTGACCGGGGTTATCCTGCGGGGTTCATCACCCTGTTGACCACTGACCAGGGCCACATTCACCCTTTACTCAGGCACGCTCACGGGCCAACCAGTATGCCCTGGGGCCACCACTTGGCTTGGCCACTGATCACTACTGACAATTAGGTAACAGTTTCTAGTAAAAATCACGAGTATTTATCACGGTACGACTCTCAAAAACGTCAGGCCACGAGGTATTTTTGCTGCAGGCGTCGTGTCTGCCGCACTGCTCGCGGTGCTTGTGTGATCTTTGTGTCGTGCTTGTGAACTTCTTGTGCCTCGCTCGTGCTTCCGGAGCCTCAGGTACCGGCAACCGTATCTTCCCTTCAGCAGCAACAGCGGGGCGTGGTGTGTTTGGGCGGCACAATCAGGAGGAGGGCTGTGGTGTGCTTGGCTGGTGTATCGGGGATAGACGAACACTCAGACATTGGGAACTCCAGCGCCACTGTACCTGCCCCGCCTTGCCCTTCCTCATACCCTCACTTTTTCTGGGGCGTCCCCTGAATTTGGGTGGCCTTGTCGAGTGCCCAAGGTCGCCATCGTGACTACAACTTCCTGCTGGCTGGTGGTTGTGAAGGGCGGAGTGAAGAGGATGAGTCTACTGCCCTGGAGGTGGCGATGCTAGGGGTGGTGCTGGTGGTGTCTAGATGATGCAATTAGTGCCCGCGTTTAGCCCTGCCCTGTAATAGCCCTACCCTGTCCAGCCCTACTCTGTACTCTCTCTCTCTCTCTCACTGCCACCAGTTTTTCATATCAAATCCACTGTATCCTCACGCTTCCGTACAAGTTTGAGCCTCCCAGAGCTCTCCACCGAAGTTTTTCAACCCAGAGTTAATTGCTGAACATCCTTCTATCACACTCACGACCTCCTGACACAACGTTGAATTTCCCTTCAATTTTCAACACATCTGTCGCGCCGAAGTGTTTTCATACCATAATATTTTCCAACACAATTCCTCACTTCCCTCCACCACAGTTCAACCCTCCATTACCTTCGCCTCTCGTAACCTCGTCCACTTAACCAGACTTCAACTGCACACACAATCAATTTCGTTAAATGTTTTCGTATCATAATATTTTCCAACACTGTTCCTCACTTTCCTGCCTCTTGTCGCCATCACAGTTCATTTATCCTTCATGTCAGCCTGTGATCCCGTCCTTTGTACTACACACCTAACCAGTCCGGTGTAAGATATTTTCAGCGCTGACATATTTCCCCACTTTCCCATGGTTCGTCTCTACCACAGATCACCTCGCCATCATCTCGGCCTATAATCACTGCAGCACACTACAGCTGCACTCCTAGTCAGTCCGTCGATTTGTTTTCATGCTGTACTATTTTTCAACACTGACATAATTCCTTTCTTCCTGTATAACTCCTTACCACACCACTTCAGCCCTCCTTCATCTCAGCCTGTAATCTCGTCCACTGCACCACACTACAACTGCACACTCAGGCCAGGTCCTCCCATCTCCTGTCCTCTTTGCATCACCACCACCACCACCACCATCCTACCCTCCCTACCCTACTTTTACCCCACCATCCTACCCTCCCTACCCTACCTTTACCCCCACCATCCTACCCTCCCCTGCACCCCTACCCCTCCCCTATACCCCACCTGCCCTGCCTACTGCTGCTGCCCGTTGCATTGCCCCTTCACACTGCCCTTTCTCCTCACTCACCCCTCCCCTATACCCTTCCATACATACCTTTCTCTGACCCTCCTTTTTTTTTCCCTTCCTCCTCCCTCCTCTCAGCCTTACATTACCCGGAGCCCATCTGCACCCCAGGCCTTTAGCTTGCCACCAACCCCTTCCTCGTACTACTTGCTACATTCACCATACTCGTTTCCTGTAATTGTGTGTGTATCTGTTGGAGTTCACATAAAGTAGGGAAAATATTACCCTGCCTACATATTCTGGCCTTCCGCATACGTCCATCCTCTTCTAGCAGTCTTAGTACCTGCTGCATTTGCCAGACTTATTTCCTGTAAGAGTGTTTACGTGAGATGATATTGACGTTTCCCACACAATATTCCCAGCGCCTGGCTAATTCCGAGTCGCTATAACATTACTGTCACCATTATATCACTCTTACATCACCTCACCACTGCCTAAATTACCACAACATAAGTACCCACATAAACTACATCTCTGCAGCTCTGTATCATTGGTACTCGTAATATTTTCTATACTTAGGCACTTTAGTAGGTCACAGTCCAAGTTCCGCAGCTCTGTATCATCCGCCAGCAAAATTGTCTCTCAGTATACACACAGCTCAGAATTACAAGCCATCGTATCTTAACTCATTGTAACTCACTGTAGCTACACTCACTGCGTCCAACTCACTGCAGCAGAGTGAAGCCGAGTTCCTCGCTTATATCTCTCTCGCTCGTATTCACACACCATAACCAGCTAACCACAATAACGCGGAACTCACAACCACCCCAGAACAACCCCACAACCCCTTACACACCACCACAACGCATTAACAACTTCAATAACCTCCACAGCCAACAAGCAGCCCAACAGTATTCCAGCAGCTTCTCACCAATACCTACCACAAAGATTATACTTTTCACATCCGCAAACTGCTCCATATCTACCACGTATCTAAGTCCACGATCATCTCACCTGCGTGGTCACCAGTCACCTTTAGCCCAGTGCAGCCACCACTCCTATACAGATAAAACAACCAGGGCATCACAGCCTGACCACACATTACACCCGCGGTTCCACTCAGCTACTTACCAAACTAAGCCTACGATCCTCAGCGTTTACAAGTTACAACCAACACATAGCCTTCTCGGTTCTGCAGCATCACAAACGAGCTTACCATGTCTCACACAGCTTGCTCACACTACTGACCGAGGCGTCACAACCGAACGCATAACAGCACCCACCAGTCTATCCAGCTACTTACCAGACTCAGCCCGACCGTCACAGGCATTCACGATTTACAACCAACCAATCCTGCACAACTCTGCATACCTGAAACTTGTACTTCTAACACAACCAACCCACAACATTCACCTCCACAGCCGATATAACAAGCTTACCATTCCTCACAACCAACTCCAACCTTCCCGATACATATAACCAGCGTACCTTTCCCTACAACCAAACTCACAACCAACCCACACTACTTACCTCCACAGTCCTTATACCTTACCCAGCGCTTCTCTCTACAACACATATAAAAACCAGCTCACCTTACCCCACAACCATCCCACCACCACAACCAGCCTACCACACCACCCACAGGCCACTACCACCACCACCACCACCCCTCCTTCTGCAGCATCACCGCTTCACATTCTTGGGAGAGTGGGCGGGCATCACACCCACCCACCGCCCCAACCACCCCCACCCCCGCCCACCCACCTGCCAGCCCACGCCCATCACCACCACCACCACCCCCACCCCGCCCACCACCACCACACCCACCACCACCCCCCTCACGCCCACTACCCGAGCCATTTGCCAGATTTTCTTCGCTTGCACCAGCCACCACCGCCTCCCATGGTAAATATGACGGAGTGGATGCTGTATGATGCTCTGAGATGGTGATATGGTTCTCCTGCTTGTGAGATGATGATGGTGATGACGATAGTTCTTCTGCTTTTGTAATCACTTGTCTCTGCATCGTGCCCAAGTATTTGTTAGTTGGCAGCAGAGTTGAGATGATGATGAGAGTAATGATGTTGTTCAGGTAAGATGTTTCGTACTTGTAAGATGCCGATAGTTGTTCTTTTGTCTTTTTGTCTCATCTCACTTACCCTATTTTGTTAGTGGGAAACTGGATTAGGAGGATGCTGGAAGATTGATGATGATGGTAATGATGATTGCTAGAATTTATTTGGGAATCTGATAGGTATCCTGTTTGTGAGATGCTGCTAGTTCTGCTTTTGTGCATTTCTTTCTCTATCTTACTGAAAATTTATCAGTGGAATATAGTGTTAGGATGACGATGATGGATTTGCGAAGGATATATTCTCTTATATGTCTCAGTGGAGGAGAAAGGTGAACACATATAGGTCAGTAAAATATACCCACTCACTTACCTTATATATTAATCTCTTATCTGCCTATCCTTCCATCCACTTATCCATCCATCGTTCTATCCATTCCCCTACCCATCCATTTATATACCTACTCATCAGTCATTCCATCCATCCACTTATACTCATCCATATGTTTGCTATTTATCCAGCCTTCCATCCATTCATTTATTCATCAGTTTGTTTATCTCTTCGTCCATCCATCCATCTATCCATTTCTCCATTCATCAAGTTATCCATTCCTTCAGTTATTATCGTCCTTCTATCGCCATATTATCCTTTATCCTGTTTCCTCTCTTAAATATCCGTCTCTGATTACCCTCTCTTCTTTTTCGCGATCCTGTACTGCATTCAGACTTTTCACCAACTCACCTTCCTCATCCTTCTACCCACTCTCTATCCCCTCCACTATCCTTTTCATTTCTCTTTATGATATCCCATCCACCTATCCACTCCATCCTGCCGTCCATCCCCATCGGCCCTCTATCCGTTCCACATCTTCGGTGATACCCAGCTACACAGCGCGCTTTTCCTAACTCCTTTATTGTTGATCAGAAACGCGCCAAGTATAAATGCCTCGCTAAGAAAGAAGAATGAAAATTTAGCAATACAAGTAAATCCCAGTATGACACCTTATGCACCAGTTCTTCACGTTATTAACACTCCATTCATCAGCCTGTCCCTCTAACCCTTCCGTCCATCCATCCAGTGCACTTCAGAAATCGTTATATTATCCTATCCGTATACTCAGTCATGCCATCTTTCCAC
Organism: Birgus latro; assembly: GCA_018397915.1. Lineage (NCBI taxonomy): Eukaryota > Metazoa > Arthropoda > Malacostraca > Decapoda > Coenobitidae > Birgus > Birgus latro. The sequence continues at coordinate 361 of JAGKTI010016815.1, read as the reverse complement.
CTGCCCACTCCACAGTAACCCATTCAGTCCATCTAGTGAGCCAAAATTAATCCGTATTTCCCTTCCACCTACTCATCTACTCCACCCATCCACCCATCCCATGAAATTATCCATCCACTTCACTTCATCTGCTCATGCTCATGTCTTTCACCCGCTCATCCCGCCAAACTCCTTTATCCAGTTCACTCAAATTAATATACATACCTCATCCATCCATCCATCCACTCACATGTTGTAAATGTTTTCTATCCACTTCATTGATATTCCAACCACCGTTGCTCATTCCATGCACCCATCCATCCCATTGGGGCTACATCCATCCATCCATCCATCCATCCATCCATCCATCCATCCATCCATC
>JAGKTI010016814.1:0-19090 GCA_018397915.1 Birgus latro | reverse complement strand
GAGCATCAAGGACTCGCCACTAGACTACACGGGAATTTACATTGATGCGAAGTGATGTGCAGTGCACTGAAGTGATGTGATGCAAGATTCTGTNGGCTGATGACCGAAACCCAAAATGCCCAAAAATTAAAGAAAAACCCCCGGAAAAAAACGATTTTTTGGGGGGACCACGTCAAATTGAATTTCCTGCGCACACCGACCACCTGTGTTTTCGCGCCGCCTGCCTCTGTCTGCTCTCCTCTCATTTCCTGCTCAGCTGCTGGTTCGTGAGGAGCATCAAGGACTCGCCACTAGACTACACGGGAATTTACATTGATGTGAAGTGATGTGCAGTGCAAGTGATGTGATGCAAGATTCTGTTAGTATTATGAGAAGGGAAACGTTGTGGGAAGTGCTGGGGAGAAGTGCTGGTGAGTGTAATGTGCAGAGGAAGTGTCAAGGATTCTTTGAATTTCGGCAGGTGCCTCAGGTACACCTTTATTATTGTGAGAGTCTGAGAGGACGGAGCAGGTTATACATCAGGACGGTGGCAGCCTTCTCGTAAGTATCCTAACTTCATCAAAAATCCTTGTTTTGTTCTTCCCATATTATTATCTCATGCATTGACTGTGTGAAAGGTGATTTCCATAATGATTTTCAGGTCTAACCTTTTTTCATCATGCTGTAAAGTGGTAAAAAATTCCCATATATGTAAATCATAATTTCCTGTTATCAATTTATTTTTTCATGCATTGTTACCACTAGTATTGAAGTGCACAAGCTGTGAAAAAGGTGAATGCCAGTGATTTTCATGTCCTATACTTACTTTCATCATGCTGTATTCTGGTGAACACTTTTGCCATACCTAATTCTTATTGATCATTTTTCTGGTAACAATTTATTTATTTGATGCTTTGTCTCCCATATTTTAGTGCATAAAATGTGAGAAATTATGATTTTCATAGTGGCTGCCACGTCCGATACTTACTCACACTAAGCTGCCAGCTCAGTGAACACCTATGCCTTACTTACCTCAAATTCATCCTTTTTAGGTTAAAATTAAATGAATTCATGCTTTGTGTTCATTATTTTAGTGCACAGGATGTGAGAAAGGGTGATTTTCATAGTGATTTCCATGTCTGATACTTACTTACACTATGCTGGCAAGTTGTGAACGTCTATGCCTTACTCACCTCAAAATCATAATTTTTTTGTTAAAATTCAATTAATTCATGCTTTGTGTGCATTATTTATGTGAAAGGGGACTTAAATAAGTGCTGTGCATGTCCAGTAGGAAGGTAGGTAGGTGGTTTTCTTATTTAAGTTAGGTTAGGGTCATGAATGACCGGTGCAGGAGCTTCAGGGCTACTATCCGGATACGGATACGACAACTTTCTGGTCATGCCTTTGGCTCTATTACGTCAGATAGTGGGAAGATTACTGTATTTTGTTGGTGAATAAAAACAGAAATACATACCTCATAATTCCCATTCGTATGAATTAACCCGATGGCGCTGTGTACTTTATCTCGCCCAGTCCCGACCGGTTTTTTACCCAGCCTACCCCCAGATCCCGACCGATTTTCGACTTTTTGTCTTTTGGCTCGAACCTCTGCTTTTGGTGAGAAACATCGAAAATTCATAGAGAAATCGCCCTCTTGAGCTTAAAAAATTTTGATACAGGTGTCATTCAGCCTTACGTTTTCCTTCTTTTTCAGGGTACGTGGCTAAAGAAAACGATCTATGGAAGGGTTAACTAATTCAAGCCACTCCAAATTACGCATTTATTTATTTATTTGGTACGAATTTATGTGTAGTACAAGTCTATATTGGTTTTCACACAATAATATAGGCAACAAAAGCATTGTTCACTCACCCAAAACCCCAGTATATGGCACCTTCCTTTACGACATTACCACCTCATCACTTCTGTTTGTTTCTACCTCTAGCTTCTTTGTTTCTTTGTCCTCCACCTCAGGAATCATTTTCACCATGAATTTCGTCATTGCAGAGACCTTAGGGCAACATACCTTTACTGGTCAGTTTACTGCTAACAGGTGAATTGCCCAGTGTGGGGGGGAGGGGGGAGGGGGGGTTAGGTGGGGCCAGGCCGTATCCCCGCTTGACAGCAGGTAGAGGAAGGTTTCCCACATATGCATACCAAAAATCAAGCGCGAATGTTGAAAAATGTGCACACAATGGGCCTTGCAATTGAGTGACGTACGATGCAAGTCGGTGGATCTGTGATCTGTCCGCGGAAAACAGTAGCGACATGCATCGTATGTTGGTGGGACTTGGCGGGTTATGTTTGTAGATTATTTCCAGATGGTATATTATGCACAACTGCTGTCAATGTTTTTAAAAAATGCAGTTACTGGACCACCCCTTGAACAAGCTGGATCCGGCAGTGTATTGCACAGGGGAATATTTCGTATGATGTGCATAATTTTCTTAAAGCCTTCACCACGAAACTTATCCCTTCTGTTAGCTGAGTATAAAACTTGTTGCGGCAAGAGGAACACAGAAAGGCGATACCGTAATATTGGTTTATTTATGCTTAGTTTGCGAGATATTATGTGACTTCTAAAATGGGAAGTGTGTAGACCTATATGAAAGGTGTTTCTTAAGGTGATTTTTTGTTTGTTTAAGTAAGTGCTTTTACAAAGTGAAGATGTTTCTTTAAGGTAAAGGTGTTTCAAGGTGAAGTTTTTTTTTTTTTTTTGGTCAAAGATGAAGGTGTTTTTTCAATGAGAGGTCAGGCTAGGTGAGGTATTTTTCTGATGCTAAATCAAAGTAGGTTTCGTTAGGTCAACTACTGAGTTAAAGGGGGTTAGGGATCTGAGTAACGCTAGAATTTACATGCTGCATTGCTGTATTCTAGGTAGCATAGAAAGCCTTGTAGAAAAGTTTAACAGTTATTTAATCTGCATATGGCACTTTCTTATCTTCTTGTGCATCACTATAACAAACTATGTCGATATTAACCCGCCGAGTCCCATCGACGTACGATGTAGGTCGCTACTTTTTTCCGCGGACAGACCCAACGACGTACACCGTATGTCACGCAATTGCAAGGCCCATTGTGTGCACATTTTTCAACATTCACGGGTGATATTTGGTAGGCATATGTGGGAGACCTTCCTCTACCTGCTGTCAAGCGGGGAAACTGCCTGGCCCCTCCTAACCCCCTCTTCCCCCCCACACTGGGCAATTCACCTGTTAGCAGCAACCTAGCCAGTAATGGTATGTTGCCCCACGGTCTCTCTAATGACGAAATTCACGGTGAAAGTGATTCCTGAGGTGGAGGACAAAGAAACAAAGAAGGTAGAGGTAGAAACAACAGAAGTGATGAGGTGGTAATGTTGTAAAGGAAGGTGCCGTATACTGGGGTTTTGGGTAAGTGAACAATGCTTATAAACGCCTATACTATTGTGTGAAAACAATTATAGACTTTTACTACACATAAATTCGTACCAAATAAATGAAATAAATATGTAATTTAAAGTGGCTTGAATTAGTCAACCCTTCCACAGTTCGTTTTCTTAGCCAGGTACCCTGAAAAAGAAGGAAAATGTAAGGTTGAGTGACACCTGTATCAACATTTTCTTACCTCAGGATCGCGATTTCACTATGAATTTTCGATGTTTCTCACCAAAAGCGAAGGTTTCAGCCAAAAAACAAAAAGTCGGGAATCGGTCGGGATCTGGGGGTAGGCTGGGTAAAAAACCGATCCGGACTCGGCTGGTTAAAAAGCTGTAAATAATACACAGATAATGACAAATACGTAAAGCGTTTAATAATTTTGCAAGGAAATTGTGTTACAAAGCCCTCAGTGACACCTAAAATACACCTCAGATTAAAAATAGTTGGCGTTAAGATGCAGCACATACCAACACAGGAGTCCAGGGTGAAGAGCCACATCACAGCCACACACATCTCCACTACCCATCTTGCTGCAATGTTGAAGCTGCCACTCTCACCTCAGACTGGATGGCAGGTTGAGATATAGGACTGAATTATCAAAACTGAGACCGCCAAGGTGTATGCAAAGCCAAAAATGAACATAGCAGCTGCACACCTCACCATCTCTTTCATTGCTGCCATGTTGAAGCTGTCTCACTTCTCAATTCATGAAGCTCTCTCACACCTCAGCAAATGAAGCTATCTCACTCATCAACTCATGAAGCTGTCTCGTTCCTCAACTCACAAAGCTGTCTCATTCCTCAGCTCACGAAACCGTCTCATTCCTCAACTCATGAAGCTGTCTCATTCCTCAGCTCATGAAGCTGTCTCACTTCTCAACTCATGAAACTGTCTCACTCTTCAACTCATGAAGCTGTCTCATTCCTCAACTCATGAAACTGTCTCGTTCCTTACCTCATGAAGCTGTCTTGTTCCTCAATTCGTGAAGCTGTCTCGTTCTGTAACTCGTGAAGCTGTCCCACTCATCAACTCATGAAGCTGTCTCACTCCTCAACTCATTAAGCTGTCTCATTCCTCAACTCATAAAGCTCTCACTTAACCCACCGAGTCCCACCGACGTACGATGCACGTCGCTACTTTTTTCCGCGGACAGACCCACTGACATGCATCGAACATCACTCAATTGCAAGGCCCATTGTGTGCGCATTTTTCAACATTCGCAGGTGATTTTTGGTAGGCGTATGTGGGAGCCCTTCCTCTACCTGCTGTCAAGCGGGGATACTGCCTGGCCCCACCTAACCCCCCTCCCCCCTCCCCCCCACACTGGGCAATTCACCTGTTAGCAGTAAACTGGCCAGTAAAGGTATGTTGCCCCACGGTCTCTCCAATGACGAAATTCACGGTGAAAGTGATTCCTGAGGTGGAGGACAAAGAAACAAAGAAGCTAGAGGTAGAAACAAACAGAAGTGATGAGATGGTAATGTCGTAAAGGAAGGTGCCATATACTGGGGTTTTGGGTGAGTGAACAATGCTTATAAACGCCTATATTATTGTGTGAAAATCAGTATAGACTTGTACTACACATAAATTTGTACCAAGTAAATAAAATAAATACATAACTTAAAGTGGCTTGAATTAGTTAACCCTTCCATAGTTCATTTTCTTTAGCCATGTACCCTGAAAATGAAGGAAAATGTAAGTTTGAGTGACACCTATATCAACATTTTTAGCCTCAGGATCGCGATTTCTCTATGAATTTTCGATGTTTCTCACCAAAAGCGAAGGTTTCAGCCAAAAAACAAAAACTCGAAAATCGGTCGGGACCTGGGGGTAAGCTGGGTAAAAAACCGGTCGGGACTGGGCAGGTTAATGCATGAAGCTATCCCACTCATCAACCCCACTGAAGGGGGTCACTTTGACGTGGTGGCAAGTCTTGAAGCGTGGCTGGCAGTGCCACCTACTCGGGAGGAATACCTACCTTTTTTGGGTTAGGTATTTGTCAGTCTCATGGAATAAGCACCCTCTTTATCACTGGTGGAGGAGGCCTGCTGGTGATGTTGTCCCTGCCCATTTGCCTTTTAGGGCGGGACTGTTACCTCCCCACGTGTTTGCCGTGTGTGGCGTCCATCATTGCTGGGAGGTGGGAGTCCTTGGGGTTGAGCGGTGCTGCACATTGCACCCTGCAGCTGGCAATACACCTCTTTGGATCTTTATTCTGGCTAGAGAGGTTGCTTGGTTGGGCCCGACCGGGTCAATTGGCTGGTCATGTGTTGGCTAGGGTCAAGTGAGCACTGGGGGGCCTGGTGACTCTTATCATCCTGGAGTCACCCTTGCCCAGGTACTCCATTGGATAACTATGTATGTTCTCCTGATACCTCTGGGGTCGCCAGTGGTGCTGTCCCTGGCAAAAGACCTCCCCTTGTTGGGCTCCATGGTGGGTCGAGGGGTGGGGGAATGACGTTTATGAAGTATTTTAATGGCTTCATTACATAAAAGAACCGTTGACGACGATGCATCTTCCCCCGGCAATTTTTGAAGGTCTTCCTCCCTCATTGCCACTCTGGTGACTTTCCAGGCCCCAAGAGACTATTCTCCTCTGACCCAGTGTGCAACTGGGAATGGGAGAAAGCCACGTCGGGTTGGTTTGGCTTCGAAGTTCGGCCCAGAAGATATAGTGCAAGAGACCTTTGCTAAGTATCTAGTGCTAAAACCCTCTGCTGGTGGCTCAGTGCTGGATATAGACATTTTCATAAATTGAACCATGCCATTGCCTATGCCTTTGGGCATGAACCGATGATCTCAACCCACGGGGTGGTAGCCTATTCACTGAGGTGTCTTCCCCAGCAGAGAGCTCCCGTCTCCAGATTCTGACCTCCGTCTCTGGTACAGTATGTCTTGTGTGCCTCATGCCACCTTTGACAAGTGTAAGGTGGTCATTTACTCTTGGGACCTCCTCCGATACCCAGAGGCCCTGTTATTGGAGGAACTTCGCTCTTCTGGCATTGTAAGTGTTGACAAGGTGCAGAAGAAAATCGATGGTGTTCTGACCCCAACTACAACACTGTTCCTGACCCTTGACAGATTAATGTTGTCTGCATCTGTGAAACTTGCTTGGCTCTCTCTTCCTGTGAAGCCCTATGTTCCAAACCCAAAGAGATGTTTCCATTATTAGGGGTATGGACATGTTAGCCACTCTTGTTGCCGGGCACAGACAGGTCTTCCTGGTATCTGTGTTTCTTGTGGTAGTTCCTCCCATGATGGTGTCTTTCAGGGGTCTAAAAAATGCTACCATTGTGTTGGTGCCCATGCTGTGTCTTCTCGACAATGTCCTCGCTATAGCTTTGAAAGGTAAATCCTATCTATTGATACCCATGAGAAGATTTCTTTTCCTGAAGAGAGGAAGAGAGCCCATACTCGTTTTTTCCAACCAGGAGTTACTTATGCCCCTGTCCTTTCTGATGATTCTGTGTGGGGTCCTAGGTCTCCAAAGGTTCCTTGAACTGTGCCATCACCTGAGCCTCTCTCTTGTGATCTGCAGGCTGCCATCCCTGGGGATCCTACTTCTTGTGAGACTACTGCTTCCCTACCATCTTCCACCCCTGTTTCTGCCTCCATTTCAATGAAGGAGGGGCGCTGCCCTTCTGTAGTTGTGGCAGACGTCCATGTCGATGCTCCTCCTTGTCCTGACATATCCCAGCAACCCAACGTGCCTCCTGTCCAAGGCAAGTGTCGTCCTGATTGCTCAGAATGCTCAGAGACTGAAACCCTACTGCCAAAGGTTTCTGCTATGGAGCCCACTCCTCAATCTGCTTGGGATTCTCAGGTGTCTGGACGAGTGCAGGCTGAGGATGGTGCTTTGCTAAAGGTCCGGCCCCCACCCGACAACAGCGATGCCATGGTCGTTGATGTGCCTTCTCAGCTGCATGAGACCTTGCCCTTTCAGGATCCTAGTACTGTGAGATGCACTACTGATCATACTCCTCCTCGGGATGGCACTACCTTCTCTGTTTTGGCTAAGACAGCTTGCAGTCCACCCACAAAACCATCTTTTGATCCACTGCAGGAGAAGACCATTGCCCGGCATTCATCTTCTTTCTCCCAATCGCCGTCTTCCAAATTGGGTATCTCGGGTTCCTCGTCCAAGGGATTAGCTGTGGTTAGGAAAGCTGTTACTATACCTAACCTTCGGCCAGGTACTCAGAAACCCATCAGGGTCCCCAGTTTGCAGAACTCTGGTACTGGAAGTAACCTGAAATAATACCATTTTGTTATGGGATCTATAATCAATGGAATTGTCGTGGTTTGCGTGCTAGTAGGATGGAACTGCCTTGTCTTATTGCCCACTTTTCCCCAGTATGCATATGCATCCAGGAGACCATGGTTGGGGTTGCTGCTCCTTCCAGTCCTCCCAGTTACCATGTATTTTATTCTGATCCTCTTCATGGCTAGGGACATCATGGTGGTACTGCTCTCCTAGTTCACCATGATGTCCCATCCACTTGTCTGAGTCTTTCACTGCACACTGTTGCTGTTCAGATTTTCCTTCGCCATCAACATACGATGCGTAGTGTTCATCTCCCTCCAAGTGTTTCTGTTGAGAAGGTAGATCTTGTTCGCCTGGTTTGTGACCTTCCATCCCCCATTCTTTTACCGGGTGATCTGAATGGTCGCCACCCACTGTTGGGTGAAAGTATGACCAACCCCAAAGGTACAATGCTGACTTGTTTGGTTAAGGAAGAGGGGTTCAGGGTATTAAATTCAGGTGAAATGGCGTACTTTCATTATAGTCAGTCTGATGTTTTCACGGCCATTGATTTGTCTTTGTGCTCACCTACTGCTTTTTTAGATTTCAGGTGGTATGTGGTATGTGACTTGCATGGTTGTGACCATTTCCCGATTATTTTTCTTCTGCTGAGAGTGAGCCACAGTGTTGTCTTCCTCGCTGGCACCTGGATAAGGTGAAATGGCCACTTTTCAAGGAGTTATGTGCCACTGGCCGCACTGTTGATGGTTTTGGTAGTGCTGATGAGGCGGTGGCATATATAATTGATGTAATGCACTCGCAGGTCTTTTATCTATTCCCAAGACTTCTCGTCGATTTCCTAAATGTCCAGCTCCTTGGTGGACACCTGAATGCACCTCTGCAGTGAGGGCCAAGCGGGTCGCCTTCTTTTGGCTTCACCACCATCGTGGGGACACTCAATATTTGGTGGCTTTTTGGAGGGCACGTGCTCATGCACGTCATGTGCTGAAGGATGCCAGACTTTCCTCGTAGCGAGAGTACGTTTCCTCCCTTCACTCGGGGACTTCTCTCACCCAAGTGTGGAGCAGGGTCAGAAAGAATTCTGGCAAATTTCTTGTTCCTTCCCCTCCTGTTTTATCTAAAGCAAATGGGGCTGTGACTGTTTCCTTTGCTGTTGCTGAAGCATTTGTCAAGCATTTTGCTGGTGTGTCTAAAAAGGACATGGATTCACTTTCACCATGCCAACGCCGGCGCTTGGAATCTTGTAGCCTCATCTTCACATCTTCTGGGAGGGAGTCTTACAATGCCCCCTTTTCTGTTTCTGAGCTTCGGGTGGCTTTGTCACAGTGTCATGATTCGTCTCCAGGCGATGAATCCCTTTCCTTTTTACTGGCGCTATATAACAGAATTTGGCGTACTGGTGAGTTTCCATCTTCTTGGGATGTTGCATAGTTATTCCCATTTGCCAGCCTGGAAAGGATCATCTGCAGGCAATTATCGTACCATCTCTCTGGCCTCTTGTGTGTGCAGGGTGTTGGAGAGGATGGTAAGTGACCGGCTTATGTGGTATTTGGAGAGGGGCAATTACTTATCACTGGTCCAGTATGGTTTTCAAAAATGCGATCTACCTATGATGCACTACTGTCCTTGGAATCTTCTGTCTGTGAGGATTTCTCCACTAACCAACACCAGGTTACTGTCTTCTTCGATCTGGAGAAGGCATATGACACTGCCTGGCATCATGGCATTTTACTTTCACTTCACGAGTTTGGTATTTGTGGGTGCTTGCCTAATTTTATTCAGCAGTTTTTATCCATCGGTTTTTTAAGGGTTCGAGTGGGAGGAGTGCTTTCTAGTGCTCTTGCACTTGGAGATAGGGTACCACAGGGAGTATCATTAGTGTAGTGTTACCCTCTTTGCTGTGGCCATGAACAGTGTAATCAGTGTACTTCCTGATGGTGTGCAAGGCTCATTATATGTAGATGACCTCTCAATTTCCTTCACTGCATCTAGGATGTCTCTGATACGGAGATGCAGCTGGCTCTTAATAGATTTTCTGAATGGGCTGAGTCTCGTGGCTTCCGTTTTTCTTTACAAAAGACAGTGGCTATGCATTTCGGTCATCTTCAGGGGGTTCACCCAGACCCTGACTTGTATCTTTATTGTTGGAAGATATCCTGGGTGGATGAGACTCGGTTTTGGGGTCTTCTGTTTGATAGACGACTAACCTGGGTTCCTCATATTCGTTCTGTGAAGGCAACTTGTATTAAGGCTTTGAGTCTTCTGAGGATTTTGGTACATACTTCTTGAGGTGCTGATCGTCAGACCCTTCTCCTCTTGCATAGACCTCTTATCCTTTCTAGACCTGAATATGGGTGTGAGGTGTACTCCTCTGCAACTGATGCCCGTCTCAGGATATTAGATTCTGTGCATCATGCAGGTGTACGATTGGCAACGAGGGCATTTAGGTCATTCTCGACTTCGAGTTTGTTGGTGGATGCTGATGTCCTCCCTCTGGCTTTGCGTCGCATGTCATCAATGATATGTTGGTGTCGACTTCGCCTTCCAGACTCTATTTCTTGTGTCTTCCAGGATTCCCGATCATCTGGTTATGACTCCCATCCCAGTTTCCCGAAGCCCTTTGGTTACAGGGTCCGGTCCGTTATGTCAGCCCTCTCTGTTCCAAGACTGGCAGTATGTCCATATCAAATCTCGAGGGTGGGTTTTTAGCCACTACCTGATGTAACATTCTGTGGGTCAGTTGTTGATAAAAAGGGCTTATTTTCCCCTCAGGTGTCCTTCTCTTTATAGAGCATGCCTCCATTCATGAGGGTTCTATCCCTCTCTATACTGATGGATCTAAGACTGATACTGGAGCAGGCTTTGGTGTTGTCTTCCCCTCCTTCAGTAGGGGGAGGGGTGTAGCCTTCCTGATGCTGCTCAGTGTGGAACTGACTGCAATATTATTTTATTTTCGTGACTCCCGTAGTGCTCTCTCTTCACTGGAGCATTTTAATGCATCCTATCCACTGCTTTTATCAATTTCAGAATGGCTTTTTCTTCTTGGCTGTCGTGACCGTTGTGTAGGTTTCTGTTGAGTTCCCACACATGTTGGTGTGGTGGGCAATGAGAAGGCAGAAACATTAGCTAAAGCTACGTCTTCTCGACGGCCACCTACTGACTACCCTGTTCCCGCCTCTGATGTAACACCTTATTTGCGATACGCGATTCATATGTGTTGGCAGAGACAGTGGGATAGTGTTGCTCATAACAAACTAAAAGGAATTTATCAGAGAGTGACTGTTCAGAGGATTCTCCCCCCCATGTCTCGGCTATTAGAGGTGGCTTTTACCAGGCTTCGCACTGGGCACTCTCGGCTTACACATGGTTTCCTGATCATTGGTGGGACTCAACCGTACTGTGATGATTGCCTTGTTCCCCTTACTGCCCGTCAATTGCTGGCCGAGTGTCCAAGTCTGGGGGACCTATGTAAGAGATTCCTCCGTAGGCATAAGGGGGCAGATGGTGCCTACTGTCTATCTTCGATGCTTGGAGGAGCTTCTAGCGAATTTACTGATGTTTTTAGTTTTCTTCAGGAGGCGGGCCTCCTTCCAAATTTATAAGTAATTGGTATTTTATAAATTTTCTTTTATTTTTCGTGTTTTCTTTCTAATAATGGGTTTTTATTTTGAATATCCACATTTTACCTTGTCGGCGCCATATGACCCTGGCAGTTGCGCCGCCATATTCTGATTATATTCAGTCAGTCAATCAACTCACTCATCAACTCCCATCAGATGGTATTAACTCTTTGGCTGTGGTGAAGTTTCTATGATGTGAGCCAATTCCGTCGTAAACTGGAATAAAGTACGAAGTTTTTAGCCCCTGTCCTCCAGTGTGTTGAGGGAACGGCTCATTCCTCTGGTGTACCTGTGAGTGTGGCATTGGGAGTGGAAAATGAATACATGGTGCTTTGACTGATTTACGTTAAGTGGGCCGTCAACACAAGAAATCGCCCTCCAAAGTGGAAGGAGAGCATTATATGCGCGTCATCCTCTATAAAACGGTTGTATTTATTATTGGGCAAATCCTTAATCGCGAAGGTTTTGACATTTCCGATGCCATAGATTTCTCGCGAACATCGTGAAATCACCTGACATTAGCCGGCAGTAAATTAAAAGTACAGTAGGTGATCCGTAACTAATATTTTAGCACTGGGAATGGAAGGGAGCAGGCGGGCCATAGATTTTATTCAGCTATTTGTGAAGCATGTCAAAAGGATGACCAGAAGAGTGTGTGTGAGTGAGGTGGAGGGGGAGAGGAGGAGGGGAAGACTTAGGATGAGATGAAGGGGAGAATGAGAATCTAACTAAAAGAGTATGTGTTAGTGAGATGGAGGGAGAGAGAAGGAGGGGGAGACCAAGAATGAGATGAAGGGATGGAGTGGAAATATGAGAGAGGGGTGAGTTGGAGGGAGGGTAGCCAAATTGCAGAGGGCAGGGCGACATGGAGGCGATTTGTTTGCGGCCACCCTTCACGGCATTAAGGCGTCTGGCAATAGACAGATAGATAGACAGATAGATAGATTGAGACAGAATTATGAAGCAAGGGAGAAAGACAGAAATATGAAAATTCTCAACACCGATTCTGAGGTTGATTAGATCTAATGACCATAGGCATTACATAAATATCCGTTCAGAATTAGAGGGTTGCTGCCCACTTCGCCATCTAAGTGTTAATAATACAGTCAGCAGCCTTGCTTCATTATTTTCTGCTTTCTAGCGCTGATCTCTCTATTTAGTTTGTCTCAAAGTTCATATAATTAGAAAGTTATTTTTTTTCATTTCTGTATACTGTAAATATAAACCCTCCAATAATGCTAATAAAATCTTCCCAACAAGACCACTGAGCTCTACATGGGCGTAGAGCTTGGGTGCGATGGGAGGACAAATCCCTCTATAACTAGATCAGGGGGATATCCTATTTAATCATCACTCCCCTAAATCAAGTAGTCCAGAATAAATCCAAAGTTAAAACTATAGTTACCCACAAAATATTCGGTCATTCCACTGATAATACAGTTATTTATATAAACAGGAAAAGTGAAACTGCGTAACATTCTATAAACCTGAATGTGGGCTGATCAGAGATAGAAAGCATTTTTTTTTTTTAAACGAGCGTCAGTGTAATGCTGCAGTGGCGCCAGATTTGGGTATAAGCAATGATTTTTATTCCCTTGTGCTCCTCAAATTTATATTTACTCAAAGTTTATATACAAGCAGCCCCAACTATTCACTTCCCTCGGCAGTGGTCGATTAGGCATATTCAGTATCTGCTTTTTAGTCTCAGAAGTCATCCCCTCCAGTAATCACAATAAATCAGCTCCACTGTACTTCTTCTTGGTATATCATTAGATAAGTCTTTGCAAGGATGTCCATTGTCTTTGTGTCTGTAAGTGGGAAATGCATCACTAGTTTAACTTGTGATGGTTACCACACTATCACACACCGCACCATCACACTATCACGTTACTAAACCTATACCTTATGAGGAGTACTCTGTAGCACCAGTTGAGCAGGGCAGTACTCCCAAGGTGGGTGGAAAGCTGATGACAGGGTGTGCTGGAGCTTCCGTTTCATGAGCCCTCGGGACTACTTACTGACCATTCACCTTTGTTGAACCTTTTCAATGTCTCAATAACACAGAGAGTAGGCCAGCAAGTTCTCTAACTGTCAACACCATACTACATGCACAGTACACACTACACTTCCTTTTCAAAAATTTCAAACAAAAAACATGGCACGTTAATACATAGCCTTGGAGTCCCCCGGGAGGGGGGGCTTAAATGCCCCCATCATCCTCCCCTCTCCCGGTGAGACTCAACGAGCTGCCTGGAACCACTGTCTGACTCACTTCTTCATTTCTACACAATTCGCGGCCTTTCCTCTAACTTTCACTCTGTTGAGCACCACCTCTCCTCCACTAAATCTCACCTTTTCCTAACTGAGACTCAGCTGTCTGAGGCAACTGTTACCAAACCCTTTTCTGTATCCTCCTACTTTTTCTATACTCATTTCAAAGCCAAAGGTGGCTGTTGTGTATATATACACAGCAACTTATTTTGCTCTCGTGTTCCTGAACTTGATTCTTCTGAATTCTCTACTCTCTGGCTTTGGCTTTCCTGTCATTCTCTGACTAAATATATCTGCACTGCTTACTTATCCCCTACTTCTAGTGACTATGAAAAATTCTTCGTCTATCTTACTTCTACGATGGAACACATTCTATCCATTTCTCCTTTCTCTGAAATCTCCATTCTAGGAGATTTCAATGTTCACCACAACCTTTGTCTCTCCTCTCCTTTCATTGATCCACCTGGTGAACAAGCCTACATCTTTTCTATCCTTAATGACCTAGAGCAGCTTGTACAGCACCCTACCCATAACCCTGACTACCTTGGAGAGAGCTCCAACATACTTGACGTCTTCCTTACAACTAATCTTTCTGCTTACACTGTTAAGCTTTCCTCTCCGTTGGGCTCCTCTGATCACAGCCTTATTACCTTAACCTGTCCTATCGCTCTGGTACAGCCTGTGGACCCTCCAAAGAAACATCGACTGTGGCACTTTGGAGCTGTGGATTGGGAGGCTCTCAGGCAGTACTTCATTGATTATCCCTGGAATGGTTATTGCTTCCATGGCTGGGAGCCATCTGAGTGTGCATTGCGCATTATGGAGGTTATTCTCTTGGTCATGGAAGCATATATTCCCTTCTCATATCCATTGATTAATGCAAGAAAGCCTTGGTTTAATCACCCTTGTTCTAATGCTGTCCACAACAAGGAGAGGGCCTATAAAAGGTACCAGAGCCCTTTTTTATGTTTCTGCCCGGAATCGTGCTAACTCTGTTCTTTGCTCTGCTAAAAATAATTTAATCCTTACTAGATGCTCTCAACTCTCCATCTCGAATTCTTCCCACTCCTTCTGGCACCTTGCTGAAAACCTTTCTAACAACTTTACCTCATCATCCTTTCCTCCTCTTTTCTACTCTGATGGTTCTGTAGCTATTTCTTCTACTGATAAAGCAGGTCTCTTCGCTCAGACCTTCTCCTCCAGTTCCATCTTAGACAATTCCGGTGCTGTTCCTCCATCACTTCCCCCGTCAGACTTCCTCATGGCTGACAATAGAGATCTTTAGCTGATGTATTTTCTGCCATCACTGACCTCAATACTAACAAGGCATATGGGCCTGATGGAGTCCCTCCTGTTGTCCTCAAAAACTGTGCTTCTGAGCTTACACCCTGCCTAGGTAAACTCTTTCGCCTTTGTCTGTCAGCTTGTACCTTTCCTTCTTGCTGAAAGTTTGCTCTCATTCACCCAGTCCCAAAGAAGGGTGGCCATTCCCAACCCTCTAACTATCGTCCAGTTGCTTTAACATCCGATGGCTCAAAGTTTTCGAGTCAATTCTTATTATAAAATTGTAAAGCATCTTTCCTGTCGCAATCTTCTTTCTGATCATCAGTATGGGTTCGGTCAGGGACGCTGCATTGGCGATCTTCTCACCTACCTATCAGACTCCTGGTCATCTTCCTTTCGGGACTCTGGCGAAAGTTTTGCCATAGCACTTGACATCTCAAAGGCTTTCGATCGAGTCTGGCATAAATATTATATTTCTAAACTGCACTCTTAAGGTTTCTGTCCTTCTATCTGTGCCTTCATCTATAGCTTCCTTTCTGGTCGTTCTATAGCCGCTGTTGTAGACGGCCATAATTCTTCTCCTAGTTCTATCAACAATGGTGCTCCTCAGGGCTCTGTCCTATCACCAACTCTCTTCCTTTTATTCATCAATGATCTTCTAAGCTGTACATCTAACCCTATCCACTCGTATGCTGATGACTGCACCCTTTGTAATGCCATTTTTTTTTACATATACTATAAGTAGTATGAGTAATTTAAGTTAGTATAAGTATAGTTTAAGTATATGATGTATGTAATTTACTTTAGGTTATGTAAGTGATAAGTGTATATTCTGGACCGTGTTGTAATGTTGTAAAGTGAAAAGTGGACTTTGTAAATTGTATTTTGGGCTTGATTTTACTAGTAGAAGCAACTGGTCAAGGGACGGGCAGGCATCTGGCCTCAATAGAACCGCATAGAGAGTTAAATTTGGTGCTTATATTGGCGAGGAGTCATATTTATACCTAGAATTCAGAATTTTTGTACAGGGGCTAGTGTTTGCTGTATTGTTCTACTGAATAACGTTGTTTAAGAACTTAAGTAAAGCCAGACTATTGATGATTGTCATAGATGACCGCAAAAATTAATTCATTTGGTATAGACCTCAGTGGTTGCATCATGTTGGTGGTGCAGCGAACTAAACAGAAAAATTGTATCAAACCGTGATTTCAGGCATCGTATGTTAAATTGTTAAACCTATGCTATTGCCACAAAATTTAAATCATCATAAGTCATATTTTTATAAGTAGAGTAATGCCTACGTGTTTATTGCAAATTCTGGTGCGAAGTTATAACCTGGTGACTGTAACGTAACTGTTTGTAGTTAGAGCCAGACAGTGTGATCGGAGCAGGTGATCACGGGCGCGGGCTTTTGCGTGCCCAGGAAGCGTCACCCTCCAGAAAGACTTCTTTGGGTGTGGACGTTTCAGGCGTTTCAGAACCGGCAAATGGCGTTGGGTCATGGAGTCTGCGCCGGCCATTGTTGAGAGTCACAAGTCCAGTGCCCAAAAGCCCTTTACACTAATTTACACAGTCTATTTCCAATGCAGAGTATAGTCAAAGTCGGTTGGTCCACTTAGTAAGCTAATTTCTTATAAAACAAATGTAATATGTTGGTTAAAGGTGTGTGAGAAGGCAGAAAAGTGTATTGTCCCGCCGTGAGCAGTGCTGTGAGCACTGAGTTCTATAGTGTAATAATTTTGGTTAAGTATTTTTTTCCTGGATATGTCATGTGGTGTAACCCAGGTAAAATAAGGTTGATTTCTTTAGAATTGAAGTAAACAGTGTAACCCGTTGTAACTGGGTCTCGCTACGAGTCCTTGTGCGACCGTGCGTGGAGTGTTTATGGGAGTTACCCCCTGTTGAAAAGGTTTTCTATGGAATAAGTCGGGAGAAGTTTTAACTGTGTGGAATAGATCTTGCATTCTCTGTCAATTATTCTGGCATAATAGAGACAAGTGATTCATTAACATCTAGTAATTAATTCTGGCTTGAAACTATATCATTGCTGTGTAATTAAGGACATTAATATAGATAAGTAAATTATAGAAAAAATGTGTTTGGTTATAATCCTATGGGGTAGCATTAGTAAAGAAGGTGGCCCGCAAGGCATGTTACATCTAAAGAACCAAACTCTCCTATAAAAGGCTCACGTTACCTTGTTAGTGCCAGAGGCCCCTTGTCTCACTACCATCGTATGGGACTAAATCATAAATAACATTAATTCTTTTTTTTTTTTCCGGCAACTGCTGGGTGGTGGCAGCGATACCAAATAATTTTTAATTATTAAAGAGGCCTCTTAATATACTGGCAGTAACAGAAAATTCCTTATTGTATCAAAATTCTAATGTCACACTGGCGGCTTAAGCGGTGTGGCATAGCTAAGGTAATCATTTATAACGTAGGAAGAAAAATCCTGCGTTACACTGGTGTTCACATCGGTGGGATTATCTCAAATTTCAAGAGGGCTAAATTTTGCGCCCCTACACTGGTGTCAGTCCAGTGGGATTTACTTATTCTATGGGAAATGCAAAATTCTCGCCATTACACTGGTGGCTAATGCGGTGGGATTTAGATGAATATTGCTGAATATCGGTGGGATTTAGATGAATATTGCTGAATATTGGTGGGATTTAGATGGATTTAGATGAATATAGGTGGGATTTAGATGAATATTGCTGAATATCGGTGGATTAAGATGAATTTAAGTGGCATATTGGGAGTAAATAGGTCATTTGTGTATAACATGCTAGAGGCCCACTTGATCTTATTTAGAACCCCTGGGAACTGAAAGTGTTAGAGTGTATTGTGAGGTTATCGGTGTGGACCGTCGTGGTTTGTTCAGTGGGGAAATTCCCCATACATTTATACATCCACACACGCATCACAATCATGAGCAGTAAGGGGCAAACTGTGGCACATCGCTCGGAGTTGGTGGTGAAAGTGGAGTCGAAGTGGAGGAGAATCGTGGCGCCTGAGGAGCGTCGGGAGCTCGTGGAGGAGCTGTTGGTCGGGCGTGCGGGAGATGGGGAAATGGCGTCCGTGGGGAAGGAGATTCGGGGAGCCCCAGGTTGGGTGGCGCCCTGCTGCGGAGGTGGAGAAGTGTTTTTCAAACCCCCGGAAGAAGCCCTGGGGTCTGTTCCCTATGTCATGGAGGAATAACCGCCGCCCTGTGAGAAATGTCCTCCCCAGTGATTTCTGTTTGTTTTCTTTGTAAATGTTGAAGTGATTTCTTTCTTTTTGAAATGTAGAGATAATGTGTTAATTTTTTTTTTGTTGGGGAAATGTTGTGGAGTGGTGAAAAGTTTTTTGATGGTTATGGTAATATTTAGTCAAGTGTTGGATAGGGGAGTGTGTGTGGGTCAGACCGTCTGACTATTGACGGTGTAGTTTGTGAGTTCAGAGAGAATTTGATCTTGTGTTGGTGGTGTAATTGGAGTATGTGGCATGGGCATAGCCCAGTTCAGTGGAAATATTATGTTGCTTTATTTCGAGGGATAACCGGTATCCTCTCACTTTACAGTCAGCACAGCTGAGGTTGGCTGGGGCACAATTTCTACTGAATTTTTGGGAGTTTGAGTGTGTGTCATGGGCGTAGCCCAGTTCAGTGGGAAAATTAAGGTGCTTTACTTCGAGGAAAGTTTGCAGTACTCCCTCAATCTACAGTCAGCACGGTTTGTGGTGTAACAGATACTTCAGGACCTGACAGGCGCTCGTCAGTTACCAGGTGGAAGCTGGAAGCAAAAAGTAGTATGAATGGGGGGGCGTAAATGTGGTAGTGTGCTGAATGTGTGTGAAGTACCCCTGGGACGATCCTAGCAGCGAGAGTACAGGTTTGTCCAGGTGAGACAACCATGTTAGCATCCAAGCAGGAGGTTGGCTGGGGCACAATTCCTACTGAATTTTCTGGAGTTCATTGGTGACACAGTAGCGACCCCCTGGGGTATGCAATTTAATGCGTGGACCGACAGGTGCCACTTTTTAGGGACCATCAGATAGTGAGAGCACTGTCTTAATTTGATGTTCATAGAGTAAAATCACAGTCAAGTTGGGTAAGTCTGTCCCGTCCGCACACAGGTCTCTAGGAAGTGTAGTAGAATGTATTGTGTGAAGACTTATGATGTTTAAATTTTTTTGTGAGAAGGGTAGACCCGTGCAATGTCATTTTTTTTACATATACTATAAGTAGTATGAGTAATTTAAGTTAGTAT
>JAGKTI010016813.1:0-18065 GCA_018397915.1 Birgus latro | reverse complement strand
TAATAATAATAATAATAATAATAATAATAATAATAATAATAATAATAATAATAATAAACTGTAGTTCTGACTTATGCAAGTTGTCCCATAAGCATTCACAAACGTTGTTTTAGGTACTGATAGAAAGTATGAAGTATGAGAGCTTTCGAAATTACTGTTTTTCAGTTTGTAATTTATGTGCATACAGGTCTACTTCATCCCTTTTTAATTTTCCTTAGCCCGTTGTATTGTTACTACTACTACTACTACTACTACTGTACTGCTACTACTACTACTACTATTAATATTATTACTGTTATTATTATTATTATTATTATTATTATTATTATTTATTATTATTATTATTATTACTATTATTGACTGGTGCGTGATGAGTGGAATGATGTATTTTCAGTAGGCATATATATTGTACTCTACTTTTAATAACTAACGAATGTGCAGTGCAGTGTGAATAAAGCAGACACACCACGATCAAGGTATTAACTACTGCAGTAAAGGAAATAAGAAGATAAAACAATTAGCTAAACTTGAGATTAGCGTATTTTGGTAGAGCCAAAGCTGTAAGAATGCTCTATATTACCTGGAGAAATTAACTGAGGTAGGATGAAAATAACTTCAAACCTAAACTTTACTTGGAATGAGGCTATACTCAAGCAATATCACTTTTATTTATGAATCTCAGTTTTTTCGGCGAGTTTGAAGGTCCCAGGTAGAATATATATATAGACAAGGAAGTTCCGTGGTTAGTACTAAAGTTCCTGTTGCCGAGATAAAGTAGTGTTTGCAGCCTCTTTGTTGCGATTGGCCCAAGATATTGCGCGCGAAAATTTTAATGTAGTTTCCAAACGTTAGTATAAGAATTAAGATGAAAAGTTTGTCAATAGTCTGGTTATTGTAGTATTGTTGGAGTTTTATAACTGTTTGCAGTACAATTTTAAATTTCTTATTCATCTCATGACAATGCGAAAAGCGTTAAAGGAACTACAACCAGTTCGTTGCTCCTCAGTTCTTTTTTGTTGCAAGAGGAAGCGGGACCCACTGCATGCAATTGCCACTTACTCGCGGAGTTTCTTGGATACAGAGAGGAAATGTTGCTCTACTGAAACGGAGATGGAGTTCAGTAAAGGTTCATCTATGCAGCTACTGTAAAAGGTAATGCCAGCGAAGGTTTACAAAGGCATAAATTGCAATATTCCCAAGTTAGGATTGTTGTGATTCAGCGGTGGTGTTGCAGGAAGCTCAAGCCAGCGCCGCTACTCACGCTCTAACATCGATTTTAGTCCGCTCTCTGACTTACTTCACGCTTATGTAATAATCTGACAATACTTTCAGGTGTATAGGTAGTTGCGAAACTTGTATGGTATTTTATCTTTGAACTAATATCGTGAAACAAGTATAGGTTTTAGATTGAATGTCTAGACTGAGAGTGGTAGGCCCATGACGTCACAGGCTGAGTCTTTGTTGTGTAGTAGGAGGGCGCCCTACCTTGCACACCCATGGCCGCCCTCCCGCCTCCCCCTGCCACCTAACACGGTGCCATCAGCGGCACAGCGGCCACTACTGTAGCACAGAGGCCGCTACTGCCGGTAAGTAGAGCAAGAAGTAGGGGAGCGGCCACGCTGCCCACCTCCAAAATACGGCCATTCAAGTTGTTGGCGCGGCCTCGGCCTGGGTCCAAAGGGTTGACACCTCGACCCCGTTAACTCCAACACCAACATTTTTCCACGTGAAATACGGAAAGTGAAACTGTGTCAGTGATCGCAAATGTCAGAAAATACGGTGATGAATCTCATGTGACAGTGTGTGAAGCGTGACAGTAGCTGTGGTGGATATAGAGTGGTTTGTTTACAACAGCGGGGTTGCTCCCAGGGAGGTGCTGCCCGAGCCTACAAAAAATATGAACGTGTTGAAAAGAAGGGGTCCATTTGCAGGGGATTTTGCAACGTTTTGCATGGGATGGGTGAGTAAGGGTTAGTTGTTAGCTGGTTGTGATGGTGGAAAGACAGGAAAGCATGACTGGGCTGGCAGCGGGCGCTACACTCTCGCGTTATCGTGAGTACACTACACTACGCTACTGACACTTCATGTCACTTATAAGTTGACATTAACACTTTAAATGGCAATGGCACGCACAGCACACCTTTAAGACTTTGATTTTTGTTAATGTGTATGCTTATGCCTAGGCCTATACCGGGTTGGCCTTGAAGTTTGTCATGTGCTTATATTAGGTGCAGTGATAGTGCAAGTGTTATTTAGGACTAATTGTTTATTAATTAAACTTAGGTAATACAACGTACATGATAATTACAGCTGATAAACATGCTGTATACAGTATAGGTAACAGTTTACTTGGTGTGATGCTTCAGTGCCATTATTATAAAGTTTTCAAGACCTTAATAACTTTAAATCATATGTGCCTAATTAATTAAAATATCACTTTCTTGGAAATATATGAAAAGATGGTGTTATATCAACTAATGGTAACCTGAACTATACAGTACATCCACAGAATAATTAACGGGGGATATGGTGAATTTAAAGGGTGCTATATTTTCATTATTAATTTTTTTTACATTGAATATTATAGAATGCCTTATCGTATATAGCCTAGTTGTGGTATGAAACTGTTTGCAGTATATGTGAAAATATGAACAATAGTAGCAAAGCAACATGTAATATTTTCAGCAGTTTTAGGAATTTTTCAGCACATTAGTACTTCATAGTTCGTACCAGGAGGCCAGGCTACTCGATTCTTTGTGGGGTAATTGTAGTGTAAGCTAAGTAAAGTTTTGTCATTACACATTACCATACTTCATTTGAAACTTCTCCCCTTGTTAATGGAGTACAAGAAACTCATTATTAAAATATTCTCCATGCTTTGTAATTATGGCAGTTGAATATTTTTTTTTCTGATATTCTGCTCTGCCTATATAAATTTTGGCATGAACATAAACCATCAAAATTTTGAGAGGTTTAATCTGTTTTGAAAGTGTTTATAGTGAGGATAGTACACAATCACAGCAGCTATATGGGTGTAATTAATTGGGAGGTGTAGTGTAGGGTTTTGTGTAGGAGTGTGCAAATTATTTGCAGGGCCAAGTATGGTGTTCAGTGGGGTGGAATGAAGTGGTCAGTACTGAAGTTATTTTATCTTTTTAGAAGTGTATGTATAGTGTGGGAATTTGCCTGTACTGAAGCTGGTAATATTTTTAGAAATGTAAATATGAGAGTTTGTCAGTACGAAGCTACATATACAGTACAGTATTTTTGGTAATGTATGTGTAGAAGTGGTTTGTGATTATTGTTATTACTATTATTATTATTATTACTTTTATCCATATTACCATCAAAACCCAGGACTGTGACAGAATTTAATACACAAGCTGGTTTTTAGTATTCTGTATTTGGTGTTAAATGTATCGTCGTCTCCTTTAACGCCTGTGGGAAAATAGTACATATGGGCACCCATTGTTAGTGTAAGTTAAAGGTGTGGTGTAAAATGTCACAGCTGTTTCCATACAGCTGATAAAAGTACTGTTATTTTGATTAATCAGCACTTCCAGGTTGACGGATATCAGTGGGATATTAACACCGTACGCAGTTTTCAGTAGTTGACTATAGACTGAAAAAACAAAATAAAAAAATCTATGACGAGGACTTAATGTAGGCTACAATAGTATGTTCAGATATCATGCATGTAGCCACATAAGCTGTTTTAAAGGTATGAGAGTAAATGCTAACCCCAAAACACTAACCATAAAAAGACACAGATCTTAAAAATGACCAATAATCATGACATTTTTCACCACCAGTTTTTTTGTGGAGGGTTAGTGCCCCTCCCCGTAAAACAAATAACTCAAAGTTAGCTGGCCATCTCTTACGGGATTATGGCGTCTGGCAATAGATAGATAGATAGACAGAGATGAATACCTACCAATACAGTATACAGTACCGGTGCTATTAGATGCTCCAATTTATTTTCTTTAGGTAAATGGGTACAAGAGAATTATAATAAGCAAAAAAATTGGTGGTGAAAAATATCATGATTATTGGTCATTTTTAAGACCTGTGTCTTTTTGTGGTTAGTGTTTTGGGGTTAGCATTTTGTTTTATTGAAGCTGGTTTCGTTTCGTTTCGTTTCGTTTCGTTTTTGAAGGCTCCAACATGCTTGCATGTGTCAGCCTTGGTCACCTAATAGTGGCTCTCCATGCTACTCAGTCTTTGGCAGCCTCCCTGTTCAGTCCCTTAACCCTTAGGTCACACTTAATGACCTCGTCCCATGTCTTTCTCTGTCTACCCCTCCCAACCCCTGCCCCAATATTAACACTTTTTACCCCTTGCACCTAATTATCATCCCCCATCCTGGTGTGGTAATGTTTTGCATTTGGCCTGCTGTAATTTGAGTGAAGGTACTGGTAATTAATGGCATGTTACACAAGCATTGCATGAGGGTAACAGCAACTCTGTAGCCTATTTTCATTATGCATTGTCAGTGTTGTGTTGGTCATTTTCTTTTTTTTTCTTTTTTAGCTAGTACATTCATTTTCGTTTCCCCACTAAGTTGATCGTTTTCACAGAGTTTCCATTAATTAGTAGGTAAGATTCAGAGATAAGAACAGAAAAGCATAAGATTAAGAGAACTATTTGTGGAGTGCCCCATGAAATAGTTATTGGGATATGGTGCTTCTAGGGATTAAAAATTTACAGCATAAATCAGTACTTAACTAGATATGCGTGGCTCCACCCCATACACAGAACTATAGTTAGACAGTAGAGTTTATAAATTCCTTCAGGTTCTGCAATTAAAGGCAGATTTATAATTTACGTCATTGCCAAATTCTTTATTTAGCATTTGTTTTTTACGGCATAAACTACCGTAACATATGTTATAGAAATTGTTCTTTGTGAATTTTTTTCAGTAGCAATATATTGCTCATATATTTTACTTTAATTTTTGTTGCTGAAAGGGAGCCATTGTGTGATGGCATTGTGCACCATGGCTGGAACGGTTGTGGCATCGACCTGGTGGCCAAACCTCCCCACATATCCCTGCACCTTGTTGTGGGAAGGACCCTTGTCCAACCCTGGTAAGGGGCTGTACCACAAGCAGGTGCTGGATTCCTGCATGTTGTATACTGTGTGGTATTGTACTTGTAGGACATCCCCACAGAAGCATTTACTTATCTGTGGTTGATGGGTCTGCTGGTCATACAGATTGGGGATAAGGAACAAGAACAACAACTATAACTGCTTCCAATTTTGATTAAACAGTGCAGAGGTGTATTGTCACAGAGTTGTCTTCTCTTGACTGACCATCACATTGCATGGGTAACGTTAGAGTAATGGAATTTATATGGGGTACCAAAGGAAGTCTTTAAATCTGAGATCGTGAATAATGCTGGAAGAGGAAATCCATACAGTATCTGTTGCAGGAATAGAAAGAAAGGGTAAACAGAATGATAAGAAAAGTGGGAGACTCAGATACTGTATGGCACTGTGTTTGGATAAAGTTGCCTGGGGTAGGGAATGGTTGGTTGGATAAAACTGCCTGGAGGTAGTGAATGGATGGAAGTACTGTACCAGGTAGTCTATGTACAGTGCTTAATGTGTGTGTGTATGGCTTACAAGGATAGGTTGAGTAATACATTGTAAATGGGTGTATCATCCATAATGTGAATTGGTAATTCATTGTTACTATTTCTTATTTTTGTGACTGAGTGCATGTATAGTTGTGTATGGTACAAGTGAGTGCATGTGTAGTTGTGTATGGTACAATTGAGTGCTTGCGTAGGTGTGTATGGCACAGTGAAAAGGCAGAAGGATTTGTTGGGTGCAGATTTATTGAGCTACAGCTTTTGATTTAGCCTGTATGAAGTTTAGGTGTGTATGTGTGTGTGTGTGTGTTTTTTTTTTTGCAGTAGCCCAGCTTAAGCATAAGGCACTGAATAATGCAACACTGCCTGATCCATGTTGGGAACTACCTGCATACTATGCAGTTAAATAAGGTTATAGTATTAGCATTAAACATAACTGCAGTACTTTAAAACTCTTGCTGTTATTGAGTGAAGTGTTAGTATTATGTAAGATGATAACATACCTGGTACTGGGTCTTCTTTATTCAGGGTAGTCAACCAGATCAACCCAGGGACATATATTTTATTTATTTTCTTGTTACCTTGAGATATTTATATATTTTCAGCATAGGGTAGACCTCTTGTAATGAAGGGGTTAATGAAGGCTAGGCTATACAGAATCATATTTCTCTCCTTCAAAAAGTACTGTATCTTCAAAGTGTGCAGATTGTGTATGATCGGGTAGGTGCTTTATCCAGACATTGTTGATATGAAGAGATTGTGTATGATTGGGTAGGTGCTTTATCCAGACATTGTTGATATGAAGGGTAAGAGAAGGATAAGCTAGAAAAACCTTCACTGTTTGTTTGATAGTGCTTGATAGTACTTGTACTGTACAATTAATTAATTTGTCTTCTTACATCTTTCAAGTATTATTTTTTTTTGCATGGTTTCATTGACCCATCAGCTTAGATATAACAGGAAAAAATCAAAAGAGCTAATGCTTACGTGTGTGTGTGTGTGTGTGCGTGAAATATACAAAATATATGTGGTGTTACGAAATCTCTCTGGATGATGATACCATAGCTCAGTATGATTGTATCTATATTATAAAATTTAGAGTACAGTACCCTGGAAAATCTTATCCAAAGTAAGAATAACCTCAGTACAATACATGCATATGAGGGACTTAATCAGCATTTGAACTTCAAATATAGTGAACATTCCCTATCTCAGTCCATAGTACAAGACAGTATGTAGAATTTCACTGAAATTGTAGCTTATTGCTGTATGTCTATAGAGTAAAAAGACATGTGTGCTACTGTAAATATTGTGAGCTGATAGTTTTCCCTAATTGATATCTGCTTTTAATGCACAGGCAAGGTCAGCACTGCAGCATGGTATATAAAGATATTAATCCCATCTGCTGAACTGTCATTTATTTTGTGTTTGCTGTAACTAGGCTACATTACTCTGTGTTGGAGAAGCTTTTTATATTGGAGGGGTTAAATATCACCCTCATTAACTCCTTCAAGGTGAGTTTCCTAAGCTGAGTAAAGTGTTCAGGAGGTAGCAGGAATAAAATACAAACTATGATTATTCACATTGAAGGGTTAAGTGTATAATTGATTTGTTTTCACCTGACAGAACTAGGCCACTCCCCCACCTCAAAAATAAGTGTTGTTTGCATGAAATTTGATTGGTCTTAGTTATGAATAGCAATGAGTCTGATTACTGCTCACATCAGCCCTTCCCTCTGACTACTATTTATCTGTCTGTCTGTAGCCTGACGCCCTACTCCTGCAAATAGTGGCTGCAGACAAAACTCCTCCATGTTGCTCTGTCACTCACCATTTGACTGCCCTCCCCCAACTCACTCCCCCTTCCCTCATATACCCCTCAACTCCATCCTTCCAACCTCATCCTTGGTCTTCCCCTCCCTTTCCCTCGCTCCACGTCACCTACATACCCCTCTTAGTCAGTCTTTCATTCTTCATTCTCTCCACCTGTCCAAACCACCTCAGTGTATTTCTCCTGATTTTCTCAGTCACATCCACATCCACCTTTCAGTGTTCTCTCACTTCATTCATCAGCTGACTACACTTGGGTAATAAAAAGAGGCTTGATAGTTTTGTAAGGTTAGAGTAAATACACTGTAGGATATGGATCAGTGGGCTCATTAAATTTTAGTCTTCAGGTGTTCCATTTTATTGCTGATTTTTCTCACCACTGCTGGTGTTAGCCTTAGGAACAGTTGTGTATGGATAATGAAGAGTTTGGCTGTTTTGTAATTTGCCTTTGATGCTGCCCAATTATGCAAAAATCCCTCAGTTCCCTTCCTGCCCCCTGGAATAAGGTAAACATCCCTCAGTTCCCCCCCTATTCCCTGAAAGAAGGTAAACATCCCGGAGTTCCATTCCTATCCCCTGAAAGAGGCAAATATCCATCCATTCTATCCCTATCCCCTGAGTGAAGGCAAACATCCCTCCATTCTATACTTATCCCCTGAAAGAAGGCAAACATCCCTCCATTATATCTTCCTTGTTTATGTCCAGATGAGCAACAACATCTGTTTTGTAGATTAACTTTTTTAATTTGTGACATACAGTGCTGATCCTAAATTTTGGCCTTGTTGTCCCAAAAGATTTTTATATTTTTTTTTTGGCTAGAATGGACTTTCTTTTTTTTCTTTCCATTCCTTCTTTTTTTTTCTTTTTTTCTCTTTCCTTTCCTTCTTTTTTCTTTTTCTTTTTTTCTCTTTTCTTTTTTCTTTTTTTGCTGGAGGGGTTAGATATAGTCTTTTGTCCCTTTAATGTGAGAGGCTTTTCCTAAGCCGAATAAAAGTCATCGGAAGTTGGGAAGTATAAACTTGAAAAAAAATACTGGACTTGAATTTGTTGTGTGAATGTCTCATTTGTTTGGTACCAAGCTGCAGGGCAGTTCATAAATCAGAAGTAAAATCAGGTTGCCTAGAACACAAAATATACCAGTTATTTTTTATTTTATCTTATTTTATATTTTTTCTTATTTTATATTTGTCTTTTTTTAATATACTACAGCGTGATCACTGGCATGGCCCTCAGAAATTCATGACAGTATAATAACCCCTTCAGTAATATCACACAAGTTTTTAGGACATTCTTGCTGCCTCCAGATGGTTCAGCCAAGAAGAGCTCCTTAGTTGTAGAAGGTGTGTTGAAGGTTATTTTACCTTAGAAAGTTAAAACTCTTTGCAGAGCCGCATGAAATCATCGGAAAGTAGGTAGCAAGAAAAAATGAAGATGGCATCAGATTTTTTATTATTATTTTCTGTTCTTTTAATTTTTTTAAATGAAAATAGCAAGAACCTTAGGCTTAAGCCTGCAAAAAGTTGTTGCCTTTCCAATTGGCAAGACATATGAGAAACAGCATCATCATTTAGTGTATCACATTTACTGTAACCTAACAAAGATCCCCAAAACCCCTTCAACTCAGTTATGGCTAAGTTTAGTCCAGTTGGAGGTTTGACTTGACGGGCAAGCAAAGAGACTTACACATTCCTACTTCATGGCTAAGGCTTATGGAACATATTGCACCCATGACATAGTTCAGTATTCATGTTGTGGAATTAGCCCATTTTTGTCAGTTGAAAACAAACTGACCACATGTGTCACAGTCCAGAGCATGACACTGGGCAGGTTAGCAAGCAGTGAGGCTTAACTGAGTTGTGTAATTAGTCGCCAGAATTGCATGATGTCAGGCCCTGCTGTGTTGTTGTTTTTTTAAAACATGAATACTGTATTTTTTTCATTTTTTATATCATCATAGTATAGACTTTTGAACTGAAAGGATTACTTAAACTCTTCAGTAAGCCATTCAGTACTAGAGACCTTTCTTGAATTGAACAAAATCGTCTGTACAGTAGCCAGAATGAGAGAAAAAAAGAAAGATGCCATTATAGTACAGGATGTATATTGTAATGGCTGGTTTTCACATGCCTGACAATGACAAGGAGCTCTACAATATTGTTCAGGTCAGTTGAATCATAGTGCCAGGGAACACCTCTTTTTGTCAGTGGAAACCCACTAAGTTCTTTTTGCAGGGGTATAAAGCTGGAAGGCATTTGGGGTGCAGGGTAAAAAATGGAATGGAAGATTGTGTTGTTATGGCTGTATTTGTGAGTGAGTTTGTATATGTCATCAAGGGAACATGACAGGGTGCATACATGTGAAATATCATGAAAGGACTTGCTGTTGCACTCTCTGAAATGTTCACCCCCACCCCTCTCTATGTGTTTGAACTTAGGTTGTGAGACTTGGCACATTCTCTTGCTATCCACCCATCTGCATGAGGCTTCTGTCACTGTAGTGAAGGGGTTAATCATATTTATTAGCTAACCCCTTCACTGCAGTTATTATTTGTTTAGAGTGTTGTAGTTACCTCCAGATGCTCTTAATTAGCTTACATAAGACCGCTAATATTGAAAGGGGTAATGAAGGCTGTAGTGGTATATAACCTTCCTGGTTGAAAGAGTATTCTCTGAGGTGAATAAATTTTCTTAAGATAGTAAGAATAAAGTAAACTAATGCATCATCACAGTGCAGGGTTTAGAGTAATTTATGTGTCGTTTGCCCGGTGGTGTTAGAGTGTGACTGAAATGAACATGACTGCACTGGATAGAGAAAGTTAACAGGGGCGGTGGTGGCACTTTGTAAAAATTTATTGGCTGTAAATCTGTGAAAGTGCAGCTAGTCCTTGTGTAGAGCTGTTGCTTAAGTAGCTGATGAATGAAGACTTCCTCATTCAAAAGTTGATGATGAATTAACATCATCATCATCATCATCATCTAATCCTCTGTTGCCCCAAGAGGAATGTAGGAGCCTGAGGCTAGGCAAGTTGGTCCTGACAAGATGAGAGTGACCAGCCTCACTCATCCCCAAGTAGCATTACATGAGCAATAAACCCCAACCACCCCTAGGATATAAACTGACACAGGCTCAGTCCGGTTGGAGTGCCTTAAATGCCCATCAAGCACCAGGCACCATAGTTTGGTTATATGGTTACTGCCCAACATAGTAAGTGGTTTCATGGTGCACAAGAAACCATTTATCTTGTCACTCAATGTAGAAACACCTGTAGACAGAAGGAAGAGGAAAGAAAGAAAGAAGGAAGGAAAGCAGGGAGGAAGAGAGGAACGGGCAGCCACCCAAGAGCAGCACTACATCAAGTGAGTGGATGTTGAGCGCTCCCACCTACAACTATCGAACATTTAAAAGCTGCTGATGACTTAACACATCACTAATACAGAACTTCACTGTATTATAAAATTTTGAAGTTGGAAGCGGGTGCTTTTTGTAGGCTTTTAGCTCTTTGATCCAGAGTCATATATATGTCACACTTATAATTTGTCTCCTTTAAAGTAGCATTTTCATCTGCACATATTGGAGACTTAAGTGAGGACAGACTGTATGCAGGGGTTTGGAGTTAGATAATGTTGGTGGGCAATTACTGAACACCTTTTTGAGCATTATATAAAGTTCTTTAATTCAGTGACTAGCCAATACTGATGGATTGATTTACTGGCACTCTCTCCATAGTAATTTTAGCTTGGCCTATGTTTTTGTCCCTTTGCAGCTTATTGCATGTAGCTTAGTGGCAGAATAAGACAATGCTGTGGTGCTACATCTTTTCCACAGCATATTTTCATGACCTGCATCATATTCTAGCAATAATCCCTTGTTGAAACATATGTACAGTACCATAGTATTCAAGAGGGAAAGATGGCAGTTTTTGCCAGATGGAGAAAATCATAAAAAGTAGGTTATCCCATATTAATTGTCTCTTTGTGTGAATAACAGTAGTATTTTGTTCAAGGTACCCTCAGATAATTTAAGGTTATATGAGCCCAAGAGAGTTTAAATCGTATGCCGTGCAAAGTATGTGAAATCAGCTGTTTGTTATCTGTTAACCCCCGTACTGTTAAGCCCATTACCTTAAGAATAAAAGATTAAAGAGGCACTAGTGGATTGCCAGGCCCTTTAGGATCAGCAGTCATGTTTGGTTATGTGTGCAGTTGTTTCTGTGGCATACCCAAATAAGGAGATGTGGTTGTGTGTACAGTACTTCCTCTGGTATACCCATATAAGAAGATTTACTGGGTTTTAACTTTCTACAGTACAGTTGTCCTTATTAGTTACTTATACAGAGGCTTGGACTATCAAACTTTGTAGATACAGAGGGAATGTTTTTGTAACACTGTACCATTAATTTGATCATTGTTGTTTCATGCCATTTATTGAATTATACTATAAGTCACAGAAACTTAAACTGTAGCCATATCCTACTCTGTGTACCACCCAGTGTACTAAGTAGCTACTTCTGAATTGAACTGCATTACCTTTTGATCTCTTTGAAAGTTGGTTCTCATCAAGACCAGTAATGGGTTGCATCATCATGCAGTAAAACAGATCATGCAGTAATAGTCATAGTTGTAGCCCAAGCTTCATCTGAAATGTGAACTCAGTGGACTGTAGGCTCTTCTCTGGCCGTCCATCCTTCTCTTTCCATGGGATAGGGACGGGGATGAGGGATGTTTGTATAACCAGGCAACAGTCCTCTGGCTATATCTGTGCCATTGGATCCCTCTCCACCAATCAGATTATACAGTACAGTACCCTGATGATACTCTAATGAAGTTCACTTTATTGTAACCTGTGTGGTACTGGTAATGACAGTATAGATACCATTCAGTCCAAAGATGCCCCAACCTCTTTCATACAGTCAGTCACAGAAGTCTGCTAAATTTTGCGTTGCTTCTGCATCTCACTTCCCTCTACTGGCTGACATATCTAAACTGAGAGGGAAAGTTGATTTGTTTCTGTGTCCATAGATGACTCTTTTTTCCAGAGGTAAATGACCTATATGGTATAAGTGAGAAGTAGGTGCAGTGAAGTAGACGGTAAACTTATGTTCCAGTTTGTCTCTATCTACAGCCAGATGTCACAGTCCCGAATGGGGTGGCAGTTTGTCTCTGAATTAGTTATTGTACGAGGTTGGACACTAAACCTTCACTAACCCACTTGCTGACACTTGGGGAATATGTATGGGTTGGCTGTATACAGTAGTTACCACCCAGCGTTGTAAATGGTTACTTGACTTAGAGGAAACTATTAAGTTCTTCACTCTTTGTAAAGCCACCTAAAACAGAGAGAAGAGTAATAAAAAAGGACAGGAAATATGGGAAAATAGGAAGAGAGGAGGGCAGATGCAGAAAAAGAATGATAAAGGTGAAGGAAGAAGTAAGGAGCACTACATTAAGTGAGTGGATTATGGTTGCCACCACCTACCCAGATTGTACAGTGAACTCTTACTGTTTTTTTTTCTTTTACCTTCTACCACTACCCTCAGATTTTTTAATTCACACTATGGGTGACCTCTTAATGAAGGGGTGAAAGGGGATTATTTCTAAATGTCTCAGTACAAGATGTTCTTCATAAACTGCTTGACATTTTGAGTCTGGTGAAGTGAACAGTATTTTAATGTAGGATGAACAGGATAATCAGGGTGGAGATGGTCATTATTTATTTGTCCAGATCTGTAATTTCAAGTTGCAGAGGATTTTAGTGTATGTTTCCCATCTATCCATCTATCTTTCTATCCATCTTTTGCCAGATGCCTTAATCCTGTAAGAGGTGACTACAAACAAATTGCCTCCATGTCACCCTGTCCCCCACCATTTCACTGCCCTACTCCCAGCTCATACCCCCATCTCTCATATACCTCTCCACTCCATCCCTCCATATCATCCTTGGCCTCCCTTCCCTCTCCCCCCCTCCTCCTCGCTCACATGCACTATCCTAGTCAGTCTCTCGCTCTCCATTCTTTCCACATGGCCAAACCACCTCAGTGTATTTCTCCTAACGCTTTCTATCACATCCACATCCACACCACAATGCTTCTTCATTTCCTCAGTTGTCAGACTGTCTCCTTGTAGCTCCACATGCTCCTCTCAAATAACTCATTTCCACTGCTCTCAATCTTGACTTGTGTCCTTCCAACAAGGTCCAAGTTTCACTTCCATGTACAGTACCATACATGTACTAGAGTTCGTACCACAATACCTTCATGCAGTGACTTTTTTTTTACTTCCATGCTCACTTCCCTGTTTCTTATCACTGCTTTCAAAGAACCAGCAACCTGTCTCCGTTGTTGTATCTTTTCAGGTACTTCATCCTCCAAACTTCCATCCTTACTCATCACACTAGCCAAGTACTTAAACACATTCACATTTTCCATTTCCTCATCATCCAACTTCACTGTACATCCAGTGACTTAATTTCTTTCAAAGAGCATAACTTTACTTTTCCCAACATTAACATTTAAATTCTGTTTCATACACACTTCCAAACTCATTCACCAAGCCTTGCAGTTCCCTTTCGTCTTCACTTAACAGTACAATATCGTCTGCAAATAACAGTACGTGAAGTTTCCAGACGTTGCCCTCTCTCATTAAAGCCACTCTTACATCCACTGCCCTACCTTTATCTCTTTTATAACCCCATCCATATACAGATTCAGCAGCCATGGAGACACAACACTTCCCATTTCCAATCCAACATTCAAAAAGAAAAATTCAAGCAATTCACTATATACATGCACTGCAGCCTGCCTTAGCCACATCATACATACTCTTCACGGCATTCAAAAACTTCCCATGTACTGTACTCCATATATTCTTAATATTGTCCACATTCCTTGTCTATCCAACCTGTTATATGCTTTCTCCAAGTCCATGAAGACCACATACAACTTCTTCCTCTCCTCTAGAAACTTTGCCACTAACGACCTAAGAATGAATATCTGATCTATGCAACCTCTTCCCTTCCTAAAACCTACCTGTTCTTCTCCAACTAATTCCTCTGTTATTTCCCTAACTGTGTCAATAAGTATCCTACCATACACTTTTCTTATTACACTAAGAAGATAAATACCCCTATGATTACCACACACTTCTTTTTTTCCCTTTTCCTTTGTACAGGGAAATAATTATACCTGAGTTCCAATCCTCCGAGCCCCCTCCAAGGCCAATCAACACATCTGTATCCATTCTGCTACTATCTCTCCCCCATGCTTCAGCATTTCACCACACACTTCATCAATACTTTCTTCATTGCTTCCACTATTTCCATCCTACTGAGTTTTTCCTTTCTTCTCACCTCCCTCCTCTTCTCAGCCGTTCCCTTGCCACTTATCCTCGCATCACTTTCATTCTCTATGTTTATCATTTCCAAAAAGTGTTCCCTCCATTTTCTCACATTTCTCCCTTCTCCACTAACAATCTACCATTTTTATCTTTCACTCCCTGACTAACTTCTTTATTATGCTGTCTTACTGCCTTTACCACTCCAGAACATTTTCTTACATTCCCTTCACTTTACACTCAATATCCTTCCAAATTCCTCATCCACTCTCTTACTCTCTCTTACTAATCTTTTCATCTCTCTCATCTGAAGTACAGTACTTGTAACTCTCTTTTCCATCTCTCAACTTCCTCTGTGCCCCTGCTTTCCATCCACTCACTATATTCTTTCTTCTTTTGCACCACAGTTTTTCTCACCTCTTCATTCCACCATGCTGTTCCTTTCACCCCCTTTTGTCTTCTGTTCACTCCACACACCACCTTGCATGCTGCAAAGATTTCTTCGGTGTATATCTTCCATCTCCTCCATATGCTCCAAATTATATTTACCCAATTTTCCTCCCACTTCTCTCTTTTAATCTGCCTTTTTTCTATCCTCTTGCAACCTTTCTACCCACCTTTTATCATTGTATGGACCACTTCTTTCTGTCCTTCCCTCCTATTCCTCCATTGCATTTGAACCTTGACTTTCACTACCATCACATGGTGGTCAGAAAGTCCACTCCCCCAACCTCTGTATGCTCTTGCATCCATTACACACCTTCTCATTCTGTCATCCACATACACATAATCAATCATTACCTTCCATTCGTTTAGTTCACCACCACTTGCCACATATACCTGTAGATCATTTTGTGTCTAAAGAAGGTATTGGCTGTCGTCAACCCCCTCCCCACACTGTCACGAGGATATTCAGTTCAGGGCAGACTTCTTGTGGTGCGTCTAACTCCACAAGTTTGAAAAGTCCCTCTGGAACTGTAGAAAATCCTTTGCTGGTAGAATAATAGAATAAAGAGTATATCATTGGACAGAAGTGGTTAAGATTGTTTGGCATAAGGAAGAACAAAAATAAATGAAAGCTTCATGGTACAGGAGTTAATGTTTGGTCATCAGTTGCTTACAAGAAAATTTTTAGCTAATGTTTCATCAGAAAGTGTTTATGCTTAATGGTCATATTAATTTCTCTGCCATCCCAGTCATAATTGTTAACAGTTTCCTTTTGTCTGTCAGTGAGTAACTTTGCCACTGTTGTGTTTCCATTTTTAACACCCATATCTGTTGGTATTTTCTTAGTATTCATACAGAGTTTTATGGCGTAACAGGTGTCTTTGTACATTTTTGCTTTTCATTAATTTTAGTCCACTCATCATTGCCATTTCTGCTGCATTTTTTTTTTTTTTAAATCCTGTAGCAAGCTGAGAGGTTTATTGAATTTTATGTTTCCTCAGTTAGTGCATTGTTCTTTGTTAGGTGTATAATATGGTATGTTATTCATAAACCACTGTGCATGAAAATATGGCATGTGAGTTTGTTCTCTTGGTTGGTGTGAATTTATTTACACATTATGATATTTGTTTTTGTAAAGATATGCAACTTTAAATACAGCAAGTCCTCACTGTTCGTAACTGTGTTTGACTGTTATTAGACACCTTAACACTCTGAGCGCTATGGGCTTTTAGGCTGAATGAAATTCTCTGGCATTAGCTGGAATAAAGCCAAAGTTCTGTTCTCTGTGTTAGTGTGTTAACCTTTTTATGGATAGAACAATTTGTGTTCCATTCCAGGTAATTTTATTCAGCCTAGAGTAAACTGTAGGAACCTTTGGACTGGTACCACCTTTCACAGCTCTAGTAGTCTATTTGAATGAAAGCTAAATGATCATATTCAGCTGAGTGAGTCATATGAGACAGTCTTTCTCTCTGTGTCTATCTATAGCTAGACACCATAATCCCGTAAGGGATGTCCGTTTGACACTGAGTTGGTTGTTTTATGGGGAGGGACACTAACCCTCCCCCAACCCACTTGTTGTTATGTAGGGAATGTGTATGGGTTGGTTATATGGTTACCACCCAGTATTGTAAATGGTTTCTGGCTTACAGGAAACCATTAGACTTGTCACTCAATGTAAAGTCACCTGAAACTCATATGGAACTGTTTGTGTTTATATACTGTTGTACCATTAACCTTCTCATGGTCAGGACAGCTCTGATATTCCAACAAACACCAGATTTTATTTACCTGAGGAACATGGGAGCCCAGAAGTTAACGAAGATAAATTTTAACCTTTTTGCTGCAGTTGGCTTGTTTGAACTGAATATATTTATCCCTTGTTAGCCGTGAGAAAATACAGTTTTATTATTTTACTGTCAGGGGATTAACTTCTTGAACCTGATGATATATTGTGTAGTTTATTCTTGCCACCACCAGATATTATTATTCAGCTTAGGAAGGACTTCTCTTAATGAAAATGTTGATAAAGGATATAGATGTTACGTTCATGGAAAACCAGTTGGATATCAGTCAATCCATATCATACACTGGGGCGTCATAGGGGATATTAGTGACTGTGCATACCAGAAATGGCAGTTGCATATCGAAAAAGGTGCTAAAATTGGATCATGTAAATTAATGATCACATGGCTGTCATTCACAAGATGAGGGTATATAACTGATCCAGGTTACTGCATAAACTGAATAAAATCATCTGATGTTAGCAAGAATAAAACCATAGATACCCATCACATCATCAGATTGATTGGGTTAAGGCTGCCAGACTTGTGTCTTTTACATTTTGATATCATGTACAGTCTGCTGTAACTGATAAACATTAGAGTAACCACAGTAAATTGGAAGACCAGACTCCCCCCCCCCCACAGAGTGTTAAACGTTCATCCACTCACTTGAGTGCTGCCTACTCCTTCCTTCACCTCCATCATTCTTTTTCTGTGTCTGCCCTCCTTTCTTCCCATTTCTCCCATCTTTCCTGTCACTTTTTCTTACTCTCCTTTACTTTTCAGGTGGCTTTACATTGAGTGACAAGCCATATGGTTTCCTGTAAGCCAGGGAACCATTTACAACACTGGGTGGTAACCATGTAACCCACATATCAACAAGTGGGTTGGCAGAGGGTTAGTGCCCCTCCCCGTAAAAGAAATAACTCAAAATTCAAACAGCCACCCTTTACGAGATAGTGGCGTCTGGCTAAAGATAGGTAGATAGATAATTTTTTTTTTGTTTTTTCCACGTACTGTTGCACTAGTAGAAAAAAAGGGGGGAGGGGGGTACTGTACCATAACTACAGGCACTTCAGAGTC
>JAGKTI010016812.1:785-13020 GCA_018397915.1 Birgus latro | reverse complement strand
TCTCTCTCTCTCTCTCTCTCTCTCTCTCTCTCTCTCTCTCTCTCTCTATATATATATATATATTTTATATATATTTTCCAGAGCATGGATCAGTTTATTAAATGCAAACATAGTACACGCACAGACTAGGACATGTACACATAGCCCTGAATAAATGGTCACTACTCTTACTTTCGACCTGTGATGGGCTGTGGATCACTGAGGGTCCTTTTTATTTAAGTGACCACCGTCGGGATTTTCTAAATGTACCAGGGGTCACTGCTTCAGGAGGTAACTTGTGTACTTGTCCTGCATGGGAAAGTTCCTTAACTCAGTGGAGTGAACTGAGCTGGGGCCTGACTGACGCTGCGTACCTTAAAAGCACCAGGCAAGGCTGCCGCACCATCCCCGAACATCCACACTGTGCTTGTGCAGTTCCACCCTGTATCAGTAGACGCCCCGCTAACTCAGCCTACCCGTACATAATGTCATGCGTTATCTTTTCATTTACTTGAGTGTTCACTTTACTTTACTACTTTCTCTTTCAGGTTATTCAGGCTGCTGGCATAGAGATAAAGTGTTATAGAATGTAACTTTCCCCTTTCAGCTTTTCCTGTCATTTTTTTCTTGCTGCATGTGGTTTTTCTCACTTTTTCCTGCCAGTTTTAACTGGAGGGTTTGGAGGCTGGGGGATCCTTCTTGCCTTATTATCCTCATCCTTCAGCATGTAGAATTAGATCTCGTAGTCATTGTCTATTTTGTAACAAACAGCCTCGAATGGACCATAAGGTCTATTGCTGTTGGCTTTCCTTTGTACTTCCTCCCCCCCTTCTCTCTGTCTGTCTGTCTGTCTGTCTGTCTATCTATCTTTCTATCTATCTATATGAGCGCTTCATCTCCTGTGTGAACGACTTTTCTCTTTAACATTCTCGAATATTGGATTCTTCCTCTTCCTCCATCCAGTAACAAGTGAAGTCAGTCGTTGGATGTGACGGGGACATGACACTGGCGGGCGATAATAGGGAATAAGGTAAGTGAGCAATAGATAAACACATGAATGAATCACCATTATCATCATCATCCACATCTTCTTTCCCACTCCAGGCTTGGGTAAGGTAGGGTCCAATGAGCCAGAAAAAAAAAATGAGATAACCAGTGTTTGTCCACTGAATAAGCCATACTCCCATTCACTCACTATTCAAAGCCCCGAAATCCTGGCTCCACCTGACAGGTCAAAAACCAATCCGCACGCAGATTCCCATTCACCTATTGCCAGAGTCAGTCCGAGGACTATCAGGTTAAAAAGGGGTACCAAATCCTGGTGGCCAACCCCCCCCTCCCTCAGCAATGAATTAATAGTAAATTATATAGAGAAAGTATTTGTTGTTGTTGATATGAGAAGAAATGGTTATGGATTTTCTATTACCTCAATTCATTCCAAGAGAGAGAGAGAGGGAGATTAGTCATTCTCCCAAAATTACCTTAGTCAATACATAGAAAATTCAGAATTAAAAAGTTTTTTTTTTACAAATAAAACTGCCCACCAGAATTTTTCTCACATATGTAAAATGTATTAATAAGGGCCTATTATCAAAACGGAGAATGTTATTAACCCAAGGAGTTTCCAGACTACCAATAATGCAGTGCAAGAACTCTCTAGTTAAGTAATAAAAGATGTTGGAATTATTGCTTTAAGAAAATGGCCGACCTTAGAGTTAAAAGAATCGGTAGTAAAAAATCAAAGTCTGCGTAAGGATACATACAAAAGTTTAACAAAGAGAAAATGTGATATTTTGTTTGTGTACAAAGAAAAAAAAAATAGATGGACTAGTCAAGCACTCAACTTGCTCCAAATTCAAGGGAGTCACAGACATGCAACAGTAGCATGGCTCACCTGCAATCCCTAATGAAAATAGTGGGCAACTGCATAGTGGACCTTGACTGCAGTTAAAACAAACTCTCTCATTAATCTAGCCTAGTTTAGCAATATCCGAGGTATCGAAGTACACCCGTAATAAAAACTCGAATTTCCTTTTGACTACAATTTAATCATTTAATTTTTCAGGGCATCATCATTGCCTATCCATTCTTTTTTTCATAATTTTGGTCATCACCATCAATAAAATTAGCAGCAGCAACATCGTGTCTATAATTATCGTAACTCTAGTACATTTTATTACGTGTTCGATTAACAAGTAGGAACAAGAATGTACAAAGGTAGGAGCACCACATCGACAGAAAGTCAGGTCAGGTGGGCCACACATCATTTTATTCTAGCATTCGATATTGCTTTTCATCCTTGTTGCCGCTGTATAAAACAGTCTTTCATCACAACTTCTCCCTTACAACCCATGATAAGAGCAGACATTCCCTTTGATAAGTATTCGCAGTAAACATTAAAGACTCATCATCCACATCCGAATATTCACTACAATGACCACGGTTGGAATATACCTAATTATTGGGTACCTTCCCCTCATTTTTTCTTTATATATTTTAGGCTTGCCCACGAGTTATTAGACTGCCGCGTAAACACAGACAAAAATCACGAAAGTACCATTTCGTCTTCATATCACTGAACACACACACACACACACACACACACACACACACACACACAGAGAGAGAGAGAGAGAGAGAGAGAGAGAGAGAGAGAGAGAGAGAAAGAGA
Organism: Birgus latro; assembly: GCA_018397915.1. NCBI lineage: Eukaryota > Metazoa > Arthropoda > Malacostraca > Decapoda > Coenobitidae > Birgus > Birgus latro. The sequence continues at coordinate 10,371 of JAGKTI010016812.1, read as the reverse complement.
GAGAAATGCAATTTGTGTTAAACGAGAAAAATAAATAACAAAGGTAGTCCAAGGCGATGAATAAAATTAATTAGCGGTACACATTCCTGTGTTGGAACCTGACAGGCATGATTGACAGGCTGGCACGAGGGAGAGATAGAGTGCGTGGAGGAAGAATAATTGACCTGTAGATATTTCAAAGCATTGACTAAATATTTAACAGTAAAATTATTAATGGTAGTTAAATATGTTTGAGAAAAAGACCTTTACTAGTATGTTACTGCATATGTTGCAATACTCTTAGAGAAAATTGGCTTCGTATTGCTTGTGTCAGGTCTTATCGCTGTGAAATACCATTTTTATTTTATTTTTCCATCAGTTTCCTTTCCCCACCCGCGCGTCGTTTGTCCTCTGGGAATCGTTCTGTCTCTGCAACTTTCTGTAACTCCTGCTAAACGCGAGAAAGGATATGAAGCGAGATAAAAAAAAAAATGTCTAAACGATTGTTTAAGATTTTCTCAGTTTATGTGATACGAGTTTCTGCTGCTAATATTACTGATTCAGAATAACATGAAAAAGAAAGGCCTTTTTTTTTTTTTTTTTTTTTAATGTGTGTGTCCGACTCTGGGCATTGGCTTCCGAGCCTGTTCACAAGACCCAGTAGTCCTTCTACATACTATCCACTTCCACATGTCACCACTTCGACGCCAATGCCTACCGTCCATACTGAATACATGCTAGGGCAGTCTCATACTGGACTGGTGTACTGGTATTAGAGAGGGGGATTTTTACTACATGTCAGCGGGTCTTCTGGTAGATCAATAAAGTCTACTTAAAGAAATCTATATTCTTAAATTGTTCCCTGCCCCAGCCGCGATTCGAACTTGGGTCCATTAAGACTCCAGGCCGCCTCTCTACTGATTCAGTCACCAATCATTTCGACATTGGGGATTATGAAGGAGAAAACACTTTTGGAGAGTTTTCGTAGTTGTTAAGCAACTTACGTCGTCTGGCCGAGCAGACCCATCAAAGAGTAGCTGACATAAATAACTTCGGATATGCAGATGACGCTACAGTGACGGCAGACATCAAGGAAGAAAACCGACAAGTACCAACGAAAGATGAAAAATAATGGCTTAAATAATAGGCTGTAATTAAATCTGAGAAAAATAAAAGCCATAAAATCCGATCGATAGACAAAACAGTTGAGCTTCAGACTAACTTCTGGAAAGTCAGAGCAAGTAAATGAACATAAATACGTGGGGATGAGATTAACACAAGACACAGAGGCAAAAAGGGCAGTGCAATATAAAATCAACCTGGGGTACTGAGAAATGAACAGACTAAAGAAAATACAGACACGCCATTGAATCCAGAATCCTGGAAGTAACATTATACCAGGCGTCATTAATACAACCTATTCCGCACTGCTGTAAATTGTTGGGAATCAAAAACGCAAACACACACACACACACACACACACACACACACACACGCACACACACACACACACGAGTTCTGTCAACGACATATCTTTTAGATCAGGTGGTATCATAGACATACAAATAAATCTGTTTGGGGGACGACCGACAATGAGATCACAATAAGGGATGGGGATCCATAAAACAGTTGGTACGGCCACGCAGATACGATGCACAGGGTCATACTACCTACAAATTGTTGTATGGAAGAGTGGAAAGAAGCATACCTCGGACTTGTTGCAGAAAAATAAGACTGAAGACACTGGACGAGGGAGCTTGGAATTGAAATGGTGTCGGAGAGTGGACATGACAAGTGGCAGAAGGCAATTACAGCATTATTGACGCATCAGACGACAAGCAAACTGAGACTATGCAAAGAGAAACTCATAGATAGACATAAAAGGGAGGCATATACATAGATAGACTATAGACAGATGAACAGGTCAAAAAATATGGACTGTATATAGATGGACAGATAGATAGATACATACAGAGATGGATACAAATGTAGGTATAAATGAAAATCAAGAGATAAGAGTGGTAATTAGGAATCAGGCCAGTACTCAGCCTGGGAAGCCGATATCCATTCAGTACGATGCCGTCATTATAATGTAGTTCTTGCCATCACCAGGCGAATATAATCAGTTTAGGAAGACCTTTCGAACAAGAGCGATTACAACAGCCTTCATTAACTTTTCCTATAAACGTCTTTCCAAAACCGAATTAACTCGTCTGGAGGAAATTATTATATACCCAAAATAAGTGGCAAGGTCCTGCAAGGCTTAAATGTTGACAATGATTAACAAAGATTCGTGAAATGAACCAACTAATAAGAAAATGTCAGAAGAATTAACTTGTTATCAATTGAACAGCATTGCCTGATAGACAATTATACTTGCTAGCATTGCAGAAAGACGCTGCCGACCGGAAAATCACTTCCATACTTTCGTTTACGCTCTTCATTTTCCCGCCATCCCAGTTACTTCCGTATAAATTTTTATTTTATTCTTCTCCCTGATCTTTGTTTCCACAGCTAGTTGTTTTCTTTTGGCCAACAAGGGACTAATTCCGTCTGATGTGAGATGTGGGAGATATTGAGCAATTAAGGAGTTGAGAAAATACTTTGAAAAGATATCAGTTGTATTATTAATTATTATTATTATTTATTTATATTTAATATTTTATTATTATTATTATTATTATTATTAGTGGTGGTAGTAGTTGTGGTACAGGTATTTCCTTTTAATCCATCTGCCTGGGCCTGTCTGCTTGTCTGTTAGTTGTGTCTGCTTCCGGAAGTAATTGACAGTTTTTTGTATATTGTAGCAGTGTTTCTATGCATCAACCAGTCGTTCCACATCTGCCAGGTTTCAGCATATTTACTTATCTGCCCATCATCATATCTGCCTGTGTATCGACGTGTCGATCAGTCTGTCAGCTTGTTCAAGGTTGGAAGCCCGTCTGTCCACTTGTTTATTTATATGCCTGTTTGTCCACGTTTCGCTAATGTGTAATATTGTGCTCATATCCACAACATAATTGTATGGATAAAGGCACGAAAGTGAAAGAAAATCTACAGTGTATAATGTGTTATCAACATACTTACGTCCAATATTAAACTACTAAAAGTAAGTATGGTATAGTAAACATCTGTTGAAAGATATGAAGTCTTTTCATATCCATTCTCCCTCCCTTCTCCACCACCTAAGCTTCTCTCTGGGTCGCTGTTTCCACCACACACCTCTCCTACCCTTTCGTCCCCTACTCACTCCCTTTGTTAACCAACATAGAGTAAGATAATGGTGAAATGATCCTTCAGGCATTGATCATATTTATATTATCATACACCTCTGTATTAAGCACCAACAAATCAATCACATACTTCGGTATATCTGCCACCTATTTCATCCTGTTGTAAGCTGTTACGTGACATCCGCACTGCAAGTTGGACCTTGTGTTACAAGGACAACGGTTGTTTATCGTTAACACAGGTTATGTGTGGCTTTGGACGTCCTTTAATTGATATTTACGTGGCAACTTAAGCTTTCCGATATAAACACGTAAGGCTTATGTTCCTGCCATTATTGTATTACCCAAACAAATCAGGGATCGGGTCTGACGAACCACCAACTCAATGTTTTAACGAAAATATTCCGACCTCTTGTCACAAGAGGGTCGGCAAGACAGTCAGACGTCATAAACAATGGCTCCTACGAAACGACCGATGACTCCACCTGTTCACATGAGGATGCAATGTAGTGCTTGCAGTCAGAATATTATTTCCTAGTCAGTATTTAGATAATAATATTTAGATGATAACAGATACATTTTCTTGGGACATCACGAATTGAATCGATCATTTTGGATATCACAGGAGTCCTCCTGCGTGTTACTATTTTGGGGTACTGTATATGGGTAGAATAGGATTTAAAAATTAAGAGAAAGTAAGTATAAAATACTCTTAACAGTGATGAACGACTTCACTAAAATGAATTTCCTTTTAATTATATTTTTTACTACCATTAGACAATTAAATTAATCTCAGAAGTGGCTCATCGTACTCACGCGGGATAATACTCATACCATTTACGTGAAACTGTTCATTCCTAAGCTAAATAAAGTTGTCTCCCGGTAGCACGAAAAAAAAGATACAAAGGCATGAAAGTGTTAATGATATGGCTCAAGCATCCATTCACTTCTTTAGTAAATTTTGGTTTAGTCTCAAAAAATGTGGGGAACCCCTCGCCCGTCGTTCTGCTGCCTCACAGGGTCGGCGTTACGGGATGACGAGATATCCTGGGAAGCCTATAGCCCCACAGTCGGCCTCAGAATGCTCAAACTGATCACTCAACGAGACGCTTTGTACCTGAACTTTCCATTAATCCAGGTAACAATTGTCATGAAACTTTTACAAATACCACACGTCCTTCTTCAGTTACGTAGGGACTTTTGAGGTGAAGGGGTTATATATAGCTGTTACTGTCTCTATCATCAGAACAGGCTGTTCATAGGTTAAAAGAAATCGTCTGAAGTAGCAAAGACGTACAAATACAGACGCATCAAGCTGAAGGAATATTATCGATTGGGGAAAAATATACATAAATGTAAAGAAATAGTGTGAACTAAGGTAACGCAAATAAAGTTAAATAGTAAGCGGTGTTAAGTGAAGGAAGTGTCAGAATTTTGTAGTTAATGCTGTAATACTCTTTCGTTTACCCACTGCAAGGGAAAGCAACTTTTTTTTTTTTTTAAATGGAAGGACGGGTATTCGAAGAGCCGTATTTGAGAGAGAGATAGAGAGAGAGAGAGAGAGAGAGAGAGAGAGAGAGAGTCCGACCACCCAACATACAGGCACACATACAAATACAGTACAGCCAGACAGAACGCACACTCACAAACACATACATATATTGAGTGTGTGTGTGTGTGTGTGTGCGTGTGTGTGTGTGTGTGTGACTCTCTCTTTCAGGTAACCTCATACCTACTCACTGTCCAACTGCATACACTTCCTCCATTTTCGAGGTGAGGAGTATTGTTCATTTCTGACTCTTATACTACATACATCCAGTCACTGTTTCTGTCAGGTACCTGCACATTTTCATGAATCGGTATGGTTTGTAAATCGTCTCATTTCATCACTCGCCATTTTTATTTGCACTCTTTCTATTTATGCGGTACTGTGAACGAGAAAAATTTTCCATAAAAACAAAAAACAAAAAAAATCGGGGGGGTCGAGGGGAAGGGAACAAGAACTTACTTTCCTCATACGCAGACTCAGCAGACACCTAGTTCAGCACTGCTTTTTACCCGAGTCACCGAGTGGTTGTGCTCCATCCCTTACACCCACAATTCCCCGTTGCTTACTGGCAGCAAAAACGAGTGGCAGAGAATGATCTAGTGGACGGACACACGTTGCGTAGTCGTATACGATTCCTGTCACCTGAATCTGATACCTTTTGAAGTGCATCTGAGTATCTCAAGGTGTTCACCCAATTGCAAGTGTGAGTAGTAGCTTTTTTATTTATTTATTTATTTTTTTTCAAGTTTCCTCCACTACCCTATGTAACAAGTTGATGTCTCCACATTCGCTGCCCACAAAGGAGGTTGGCAAATTTTTCCAACTTTTATTTAACATACAGTATGCCATCAACAAAAGCTCTTTGGAGGAAAATGGGCTTTCATTTCTGCTAAAACATTATTTTTTCTGTCACCAGTCATGCGTCTCACTTAAAATATATAGTCTTGCCCATACATAAAACATATTTAGTTAATTCCACCTGCAGTTCCTCTGTTATGAATCCTATTTTTGTTCCGTTCTCTTTAGTTTCGTCCCTCTGTCTCTCTCCCCACCTGCTCCCACACGGCTGTTTTTCATTCCTTGGACTGGGGCGCTATGACAGATCTAATTCCGGGGTGTGTTGAGGACAGAGGCAACGGCAATTATTCAGAGGACAGAGAGGAAGGGAATGATGCATGATATATACGTATTGCAACGTGGAGGGGCGGGAGGGAGATGAGGGATGGGGAAGATTAAGTGGGAAATTTAAAAGGAATGGGAAGGAAGAATGAATGGGGAAGGATATTAATGTTTGAAGGAAATGGGGCAATGAGAGTGTAGAGAACAGGAAGTCTGTAGGAAGAAAGGAGACAAAGACAAAGCTGAAAAGGAAAACTGTTGAGAATGAGAAGGTAGAAACACACATACACACACACACACACACACACACACACACACACACACACACACACACACACACACAGACCCTCAGACCAGCAGAATACAGATTTTTTTAAAAAATGCAAAAAAAGAAGATACTAAAGGCCAGGAGCCCGCAAAATTGTTCCTTTCAAGAAAAAACAAAAAGGTAACAGAGCCAAATTCAAGATTCTTTCATATCGAGATGCCTGGTCACATTCCGTTTAAAAGACTGGAGATCATAGGCAGTAGGAAACGCAAACAGAGGGAGATAGTTCCAGACCTAACCTGTTGCATACATGATAGACTGGGAGTAACGGTTGACTCTTGCGTTTGAGAGTTGGACAGAAAAGGGATGAGAGTTAGTTGCTTGACGGGTGCTACGCGCCCGCCGTATGGTAGAGGGATGTGAGTAGTGACCATTGTAGAGAGAGAGAGAGAAGAGATAACGATGCAACACTGCGTCGAAGAGACAGAGCTTGAAGGGAGCCAGTAAGTATACATCTATTGATCGGCTGTATAACTCACCATGATCGTGTTTCTCCTTCCCTTTCTCTCATACCATCTACCTACTCCCCTCTTCTCCTTTCCTCACTTTTCTACCGACCCGTCTTTATTATTTCCGCATCTCCCTTCGTCTGTCTCTCATTGTTCTCTTCGTTTTGTTCTTAGTTCTTTATTTTTCTCACTCACTCCTCCTGGTGTCTTCTCTCACCTCAAGATTCCCTCATCAGCTCCCTAGTTTTCTGTATTTCCGTTTGCTCTCTTTGTTTGATTGTGTACCTTTTCTTCCCGACGTTTCTTTCAGCTTCTTCTCCTCTTTCGGACCAGAAGAGGTAGAACAGATGAACAATTATAAAAAAAAAATAATTGATTAAACGCTTCAGTACTTTATGGTTTGCTATATACAAAATTATATTGTTTTGTTAAAGTTTGAAGGATATCCTATAATGAATATGGCATTGAAGTCTATCTGTAACCCTTCCCTCTGGAAAAGTCTCTGCAGATTTTAATAAAACAGTAAGCAGATAGCGAGAAAACAACTGTAGGCGCGTTCTCTGATTCAAAAGGTGCATATTTCGTAAATGGATCCGGAATAAATGCTCAGTTGATTGATTTTTAAGTTAACAGCCATTTCCATGTGAACAAGCACTTGTCTTACGCACTCCAGCTCCTCATACTTCCTTCACATTGTAAATATACGTGATGAAACCAGATTTTTATACATTATTACCTTGATCTCCAGAAAGATTTTGACAAAATTCCCCATTGTTGATTCCTTGAGAAACTATGCACGATTTTTTTTTTTCAGTGGCAGTGTTAATTGAATTGATAATTGGCTGGTGGGATATAAACAAAGAATTATACTTGAGGAGAACATCAGAGTCGGAAAACGTCAGAAGATGAATGCCCCAGAGTTCAGTGTTTGGTTCCAATCTACTTACTGTTATGTAAGAGTAATGAGTGTGGATGAGAGAATGAGAAGGCTTGTGCTGGATGTGAAAGCATATTGAGGTTGGGGGAAAGTACTCTCTCACAACTACTGGGTGGTAGGGAAAATCAAGGTATTAATGCGAAGAACAAATAGAAGGTGAGAAGGGCAGGAGGAAGCAGTCCATACAAAGAGGAGAGAAAGGTTGCAAGAGCATGAAAAAAAAAGGCAGTATAAGAGAAAAGTATACGAGTGATTGGATGAATATGATCTGGAGCAGATCGGGTAAGTGGAAGCTGTGTGCAAGGTATTCACAGAAAAAATATCTTCAAATATGAGGTGTTGTGTGCGATGAAGAGAAGACAAAAGAGGGTGCTAGGAACAGCATGATGGAATGAAAAGGTGAGACAAGCTGTGACTGAAAAGAAGAAAGCATATAGTGATTTGATGGGAAGCAGAGGCTTGGATGAAACGGATGGATGGAAAAGAGAGTTATACACAGAAAAGAAGAGAGGTGAAAAGGTCGATAAGGCAAAGTAAAAAGAGAGTGGATGACGAGTTTGGAAGGAATTTGAGTGTAAAGTGGAGGCAATGTAAGAAAATGTTTTGGAAAGAGGTAAAGAAAGTCAGACAGGGTGATAAAGATGGTAGTAAAAGACTGATAGGTAAAAATGGAAGATTGGTTGTGGAGAAGGGAGGAAAATTGAGCAGATGGAGAGAACACAGTAAGGACGTATTAAACATAGAGAATGAAGGTAACCGAGTAAAAGTGGCTGAGGAATCGCTGGGAGAAGGAGGGAGATGGGAAGCGAGGAAGAGATCAATAGGATGAAAGTAATGGAAGCACTGGGGAAAGTCAAAATGGGGAAAGCCCCAGAAATTGATGGAGTGTGTGGCGAAATACTGAAGAGATAGTAGTAGAATGGATATGAAAGTTGTACAGTACATTTAAGGCCCGTTTTCTCGTCAGTTAAGAAAGTTCCCTAGCACCACTTCCTTAGCGATTTATTTTTAGACATGGCTAGTTAATGGCCGTAGTAGAGGAGCATTGACTCAAGGACTCTTAACTCACTGATCACGAGAATACAGTTTCTTTTATTTTCTTATCTCCTGACAGTTTTATTCTGCTTACTTCAGGCTCATCTAATGTAAACAAAAATGAATGGGAAGATGTCATCGTACTGAAGTGGTTGAGTCCACTATCTGAGTACATCCAAACTCTAAGAATGTTTGACAGAACGAGAGAATAACGACAGACTGCAACTTTCAGGGGAAAAAAAAAAAAGGTGCAGATNAAATGAATGGGAAGATGTCATCGTACTGAAGTGGTTGAGTCCACTATCTGAGTACATTCAAACTCTAAGAATGTTTGACAGAACGAGAGAATAACGACAGACTGCAACTTTCAGGGGAAAAAAAAAAAGGTGCAGATGAAAGATAACTGACGAGAGAGAGAGAGAGAGAGAGAGAGAGAGAGAGAGAGAGAGAGATTACGAATATGATTTGAGAATACCTCCAGTAACAGGAATGGGCAGATAAACAGATAAACAAAGTGATAGGAGGGCAGAGGAGGAATAATTTCGAGACTTAAGAGAGACAGACAAAAAAGGACTACGTAGAGTTGAAATAATGTAATAAAACCGAGGAAAACAGACAGTTTCTTGTAATTTCCAAATACTGAAAAAAAAAAAAAAATCTAGAGGAGCACTCAGTGGAGCGCATCTCTCCGACAAGGGCAACGTAATTTCCAAACCACTCTTCATAATGGGCTAGGTTTTCTCATCACTGATTAGGGTTTCACAAAAAGTGTTTTCCGGATCCAGAATCGGTAATACGATCCGGATCGGTCCCAAAAGATAATCGATTGTACCTTGGGACATTGGCTATCTGGTCCAAATTTCTTTTTTAGTTTATTGAGTAATCCTGCTAACAAACAAACAAACAAACAAGCAAACAGGGGTGAAAACATACTCTTCTTGTCGGAGATAACAAACCTCT
>JAGKTI010016811.1:6476-19091 GCA_018397915.1 Birgus latro | reverse complement strand
CCTCTCCTCAACACAACACCAATACACTCTAGTCCCATCCTACCTCTTAACTCTTCCATCGTAAACCCAGCCCTCCCAGGCCTTGCACGCAAGGATGCACTGCACATCCACCTAATCATTGTCATTTCTGTACGTTTAAACCTGCAAATATCCTCTTCCTTTACTGCCCAGGTCTCACTACCAAACAGCATCACACTCCTAACACATGCTGCATACAAAGACCCCTTAGCACGTAAGGAGAGTCCTCTCAATGTCAGGAGAGGCAACAGCTCCCTGAACTTCTTCCAACCACTTCACACCCTAGCAACCGAGCTAACTCCAGCCCCACCTCCGGCGCATAACATGTCTCCAAATAACGATCCACACACTCAAGAGACTCACCTGCAAGTTCAACCCTCTCACGCCTAATAATCTCCACCCGCTCTCCCCGACACCCTGCACACATGAAATCAGCATCATCTCACAGTCTACCTCTAATACCACTACATCTCTTGTGCACCCACTTATCACAAACACTACACAAGATGGAATTACTTCCCACACCCTTGTGGCAAACTGCACATGGCCACTTTCCCTCTCCTCTGATTGTACCGCCACCAACCCTAGATATCATCACTTTTGTTTTATCTGCATTTACCCTTAAGCCCTTGTAGCCCATACCATCCCTCCACTTCTTAAATCTTTCCTCCGCCTCCTTTTCATTCTCTGCAATCATCACCAAATCATCAGCATACAGCATCTCCCATGGGGGTCCATCTCTGAAGTCACGTGAGAGGGCTTCAAGTACCATGATAAACAACAAGGGACTCAAAACTGACCCCTGATGCACACCAACATTCACGGAAAACTCATCACTCAAAGCTCCATTCACTCTTACCTGGGTGTGAGCACCCATGTACATGGCCATAACCACCCTAACCAGCCACTCTTCCAACCCTAGCTTTCTCATTGCCCACTTCACCACCTCTCTAGGGACCCTGTCAAAGGCCTTTTCCAAATCAACAAAAACGAAATACAATTCCCTTTTCTTTCCAATATATTGTTCCTGAAGCTGTCGAACAATGACTATGGCATCAGTGGTCCCCCTGCCTGGCATAAACCCAAACTGCATCTCATCGATATTCACTCTTTCTCTAATCATACCTTCTAGAACTCTCTCCATTACTTTCATTATCTGATCTAAGAGCTTTATACCTCTGTAATTTCCCCTTTCCAGGGCATCACCCTTTCCTTTGTACACATTTACAATTACACTCTTCAGCCAATCATCTGGGACAACACACTCATATATAATCATATTTATCAGGTCAGTGACTAACCTCACCCCAGTATCTCCTGAGGCCTTCAACATTTCGGCAGTCAACCCAGACACACCTGCCGCCTTCCCCACCCACATCATGCCTATTGCCTGACTCACAGTAGCAGTGTCAATCAAAGGCCAAGGGCCAAACACTGGATCAGCTGGCTCCAAACCCTCTCTATCCCAATCAAACTCCTCATTCAACAATCAGCTATAATGCTCCCTCCATGCATCTTTAATATCCTCACTGTTCACCACTACCCTTCCATCATCATTCTTCACACACTGCTCACCTACAATGTCCCGATTATCCCTCTTCACCTGATTTGCCACCTTAAAAATCATATTTTTCCTTTCTCCATGATTTAGAATATCAAGTAAAAGTCTCTGTGACTCAGACTTCGCCCTGTATACCTCTCTTCTAGCCCTGCGCTTGGCAGCCAAGTACTCCTCCCTGTTACCACCATTCTTCCATTCCCGGAAAAGCCTTCTTTTCTCCTTAACTGCAGCTTCTACACTCTCATCCCACCACCAAGTTACTTTATGTCTTGGTGGGCCTCTTGTCCAACCGCATATTGCATCGGTAACTCTCAAGAGGTTGTTCTTAAGGGCTCTATACTGTTCATTAATGCCTCTATCTACGGCTTCCTGTTCAGCCACCACTCTCCTCATCTCACTATAAAAGGCATCCCTTAATGATTGGTTTCCCAGCTTCCATATTTTCCTCCTAGGTACATATGTCCTCCTTCTCATCACTCGTTCCTTAAGCACCATGTCACAAATATATAGGTATTTGTGGTAGGTGGGGGCACTCACCATCCACTCACTCAATGTAGTGGTGCTCTCAGGTGTCTGCCCTTTCCTCTCCTCTATTCTTCAATCCTCTTCTGTCTTTCTTTCCTTGTCCTTCTGCCTATGGGTGACTTTACACTCCCTCTTCTGCCTTTCTTTCCTTTATTCTTTCCTCGTCCTTCTGCCTGCGGGTGACTCTACAATGAGTGATAAGCCAAATGGTTTCCTGTACACCAGGAAACCATTTACTACGCTGGGTGGTAACCGTAATACCAGATTTTGGCACCTGGTGGTTTAGTGGGTAATTACGGCACTCCAATCGGATTGAGCTGGCGAAGGTTTATATCCAAGGGATGGTTGGGGTTTGTTGCTCACATAATGCCACTCAGGGATGAGTGAGGCTGGTCACTCTCATCTTTAATGTCAGGACCAACTTGCCTAGCCCAGGGCTCCTACGCTTCTCTGTGGGACGACATAGGATTGGATAATGGATGGATGGATGGATGGATATACAAGTATACCTCGATATATGATACCCCTAAATGAGATACCCCAGCTTAATGATGGAGGAAGAGATACCACCATACCCCTCCTAACGATGACCAATCTTTGTTTTAACGATGGTTGACTCAGATTAATGTGCTTTAGCCATAGGTGGGGTGACCATTGTCATTTTGGGGTACAGTTTACTAAGCTTGATTTTTTCCAGACTTATATTTGACTATTCTCAGATTTTATTTGTTGGTATTTGTGAGTTATTTACAGATGTTAGACTTAGGTTAGTTTCTTTTACAGCTGTCAGGCTATTTAGATTGGCTTTAAACTTGTTTTTGGGCTCATTTGGGTGGGTTTTGAACTTGGTTGGGGGGGAAACTCAAGGCAGAAAAGTGTATCCCATTACTTGACATGTTAACCCTTTGAGATTTTCGGCTCTCCGCCGATTGCGTCTGTGCCAGATTCAGCTGGGCACGTATAGAGCACTCCACTGTGCTGCGGTATTTGTACTTAATCGGCCACTGTACACTTACTCTTTATGGTAGACTAATGAATGTGGTACCGTTTTAAAGCTGAATAGTTGCTCTTTATCGCAGTATGGTTGAAAAAGGTAAATACGATAGCTAGAAGGCCAATGGGATGAGCAGAATTTAGCCGAAAAGGAAAACTCGCGCACCCATCCATAGAAAAAAAAAAAAAGTATTAGAGTTATGTGAAATTTGATAGCGGCATTTCAATCTACAGTAAATTCCCTTTCTATTGATATACAGGTTATGGCAATTTATGATAGTTTTCACAGAGAAAAGCTAAAGCAAATTGCTAAGAAAAATTTTGAGTTTTCACGTCATGGTGGGCTTGCTGTGAAATAACTTTATATAAACACTTCTTACACGTTTACTATTCATGATAAAGTAATAAGTTGGGTGTCATTGTAAAGCTCAATAGATGCTCTTTAGGCCAGTATTATTGAAATAGATTAAAGCGATATATAAAAGGCCACTAGGACGAGTTGAATTTAGCTGATATGGAAAAATCGCATACCCTTCCATAGAAAAATATTTGTAAAAAAACAGGTTTTAGATTCACATGAATTCTGATGGCACCTTGAAAATCTAAAGTAAATTCCTTTTCCACTGATATATAATGGCATTTTATGCTATTTATCCTCGAGATACGCTGACAAAGTTATAATTCCGGTTGGCGCATCAACATTGCTTTCATTGTCACACATGCAAATATCCATGTTGGTAATACTGATGTTATTCATGGTAAAACCTTATTTATTATGGATATCTATCTGATGTACTCGTCGCTGTAAAAGCAAATAGTTGGAAAGGGATAAACAGGATACTGTATGTGGAACAAACCCAAATAGGAGCTGGAAAACATGCAAAAGAAAAAATATATATTGTTTCGTATGACTCGAATTTTAGTCATCAGAAACTCAACAGTTGGATTTATGACGACGCGAAATTGCGTTGTCGGAGTCTCAAAGGGTTAAATCTACCCCGATAAAAGATACCCTGCCTAACGATGGGTTTTTACCTAACCAATTGCATCGTTAAACTCTGGTATACCTGTATGTATATATGTATGTGTATATAAGTATACAGCATATATGTATATATAAACAGTATTCACATACTCTTGATATTCAACATTTTCATAAGTCATAACTTAATGACAATTGTTCTTTACCTAAAGAGTCACTAACTTCACATAAAATGCAGAACAGCTTACAACTAAGCAAAACTTTTAACTAACAGTTGACAGTTGTACTGGCTTCAGTAATCTGGGGAAAAAAAAAATAATAAAATATATATATATATATATATATATATATATATATATATATATATATATATATATATATATATACAGTATTACATCAGTAAACCAAGCATCATTCAATATACTCCCAATACATAAACCTTAACACTCACATTTCAGACTTAGTACAGTAACTCAATATATTATCATTTCATCATCACCCTAACTATACTTACATGATACATGTGTAATATTTTCCCTTCTTGCACTTCATCCCAAAATGAACTACGAGATCAAACTGAATAAAAGTTCTAAAATATTAGTCAGAAAATACTATACTATTTGTTACACATAATCTGTCTGAAATTAATGAGCAGCCATGACATTAACACTTGTACATGTCAGCCTCATTTCCCCGCCCCCCACCGTTAACTCAAAATAATACCAGTGTTGAGGATCATACTGTCCCAGGTACTGTGCTCATGTCTTTTCCCAGCATCATAAAAATATGTACAGACTATATGCTTTTAATATTGTCCATGCTCCGATTCAGAGTAACCTGACAGCCTAGCTCTTTTACCACCACAGACAGTGAGCCTCAGAAAATGCATACAGAGCAAACAATAAACATCAGCATAAGACAGTCTTTCCACAAATAATTTTACAAAGTTTACAGCAAGATGCCTCTGTGGCAAGGTTGACAGAGGTCTGTAGTCTGATGTGTGTGTGCAGTAACCCACCACAGTTCAATCCCAGGAGATGGCTTGAAGTTTTTGTCATCTAAATGCTGCTGGGGATGCAACGTGGTTTCCTATGTCTTTAAAGATTTGGAATCTGGTAACCTAGCCTCAGGCCATCCTAGAACCCCCCCAGTGGGGTAATATGAGACTGAAATTTTCTGTAGAACTGTTAAACCCCTCATGAGACCTCTGTTTCATTAAGAAAGAAGCTGACAAACACACTCTTTCTCACATTCTTCTGTTAACAGAGGAGCAAAAGTATGACAATACACTGGAATCATGTTGCAACTGCTGCTGTTGTAACCCCAAAATCATCAGGACATGAATTCAGTAGACTGCAGGAAACCAGCCACTTCAAGTAGTCACTTGCAAAGGTCTTTTGTTGAGGTTATGATACAAGATTGGGTGCATTGTGAAAATTTGGTGTGGTGCATAGAGTGCATAAGTGTATTGTGGTATGGAGGGCTGCATTGTAGTGTGGGCATACTAGAACTTTACTAACATATACTGTATTGGGTATTGGGGGAAAAAAAGGTGGGGGAGGGAGGGGTAGGGATGGCAGTACACATAATATCCATGACCTAATAGTTCGAACTATTACTCTATGTTTGATTTTAATCTGAAATATCATTATTTCAATTTTCACCCAGTTCCCATGTGGAATGCATCAGAGATGTTCACTTAATACTCCACCCTGCTGTTCTGCACCACCCCTTTATGTACCGTACCTCCAATTCTGAGGTCAACACATACCTCCTTGTCTATAATTACAAATAATATTCACTAATCAGTAAAATAATTAGTAGTATGATATTACAACATCAGATGATAAAATTATGTACTGTATGTATATATGTTATATACTGTGTCCCATGAGGAAAAGTGCTTAACTGGGGGGGGGGGAGGGGGGTGCCCACATGTCACAGGAAGTATGCAAGCATGGGGGCATGCTTGGTGTCACTGCATCCTGCCTCTCCTGCCACCAACGTCAGTCCTTGTGTGTTTCGCGATCACCACGCATCACTTTGTATTGAAGTGTCTGTGACATCACAATGAATGTCATCGGAAGTCGCTGGTGAGGGTAGTATTTTGCTGTGTTTTGCATTTCATGTACTGAATACTTGTACAGAATAATATTAATGTACTTTTTTTTTCCCTCCCCCCAGGCATCATGCATTTGTGAACATCAGCCAACCATAAAGGGTTTTCCAACACATTTCTTGCAAATGTCCGGGGCCAACTGTATACCGTAGAGGCTGGCATGACCATGTCTGCAAACAGATAAGCAACTCTACACATAATAACCCCTTCACCCCCACGACATCCTCAGTTAATTCAACTTTGGAAAGGCCTCTTATATTACTGAAGGATATAATCTAACTCCTCCTTGTTTAAAAAAGATCTACCTTCATTTCAAATAATTATCTACTGATAGCAAGAATAATAAAACCATTTGACTCTAAGGAAGGGGACATCTAATTCACAGGGCTAAGAACAATTTGTCACTGGAGGAATAACCTGCTCCCACCCATGCTACCAACAGGGATACAGGTAAAAGGTGCATTTGAAGTGTAGAGTGAGAAGTGTCTGCGGGCACTGGTTTTGTCTGTCTGGCAGTGTGAGAACACACTAATTCTACCTATGCACCCATTTCAATGTTTGCCCAGGTTGGAACTGATAATACTTCTATGGAGTGTGAGGCAAGTGAGCTAGCCACAACACTACAAAAATTCCCGTGATATGAGTAACTAATTATAAAAATATTTATCATTTAAAAGATTTAGTGAATCAAGAGTACAACAACTCAGTCATCCAATCATCAAGGATAAAATAAGTATATAATCACCGTAAATGAAGATGACAAGACCTATCTTTCAACTGAAATGCTACACTGCCCTTCAATTATACAGCATTTCCTATCATATTCATCTTCTATTAAGATACGGGCAGCTCTCCATGTCATTTTTTCATATATATATATATAAGTATTTTAATTAATTTAGTGGCAAACTGCTTCAACAGCCAATATTTATATATATGTATACATATATATACATATTTGTATTCTACCAGACAATGCTGTTGCTCAGTTGGTTGCTGTTCTGTACAGTACTTATTAATGCTGTACCTGGGATGGCTGATAACACAACCAACATATCAATGCACTGGTTTCAGAATCTGCTGCTGCATCAGCACAATGCTCATCATCAAAACACAGCACAGTATACTGCTGCACATGACAAACTTCACATGTACAAGATACAAAATGAACTCAACTAGTGTCAATATAAAGGTCAATTAACATACACAAAATAACGAAATATTCAGCAGATGGTTATCTACTGAGTTATAAACTTGCACTTTACCAATCGCAGTGCCATATTTATTTAAAAAGTATATGAAGCATAAACTTAAAATTCAAAACAAGGGCAAATGGTCAAGATCCAGGATTAGGTTCCCTACACACACTCTCAATCACGTGATACCAGCACAGACAACTTGCTCAGTCTGAAGATAAGGATTACACTGTAGTTTATGTCCTGCTTCATTCACGGTTAATACAACTGTCACATTTACTGCATGTCTACTTTCACCCTCTTTCTTTCCTTAACCCTGCGTCCAACAGTGTCGTCAGTTATGTCACAAATATCACTGTCATCATCACTATAGCGCCGCTTCATACCACTGAAGTATTCAACATCCTCGTCAAGGTAACTTTTGTAGTGTCGTGTTACAGACAGATCCTCAGCACACTCCTGAGCTGTGCCTTGAGTGCTGCCACAGGCATGGAAAGCTGAGAAACCTTGTGGGGTCCCTAAATGCAAGGGTGGTACTGGGGCTGGTGAGGCTGGTAATGCACGTGAAGCTGTCTGGGTCCTTGGAGCTGATCCCATGCAAGAAGAGGCCATAGTGTGAGATGCATGGTGGGGTGGGAGGGAGGCAGACACAGGCTGGGAGACACATCCAGCACTGTTAGCATCTATGGAAGCTCGAGGAGTTGGGCGACCTTGGATATAAGACACATTGTGAGGGCTGATGGTGGCCTGAGAGAATGATGAGCTTGGGAAGGGGGAGCAAGGCTGTGAGGTGGATGCTGGAGACTTGTGAACAGGTTCAGATGGGCTTCTGTTTGAAAGGTCCAAATCAAACACCCGCTCCAGATTCCGAACAGAGGCACCAACAGCATGCCACCTGTCCTGACCCTCATCCTTTGCCAACAGGACTCCTGGACCACTCTTCTCTACACTATCAGGGACAGCAGCAGCTGCAGAAAGAGGTACATACACCACTGCCTCTTCCCCTCCCTGCATGAGCACCCCTGCTTGCAGCTGTTGGCCAGATCCCTCACCTACAGATTGACCACAACTATAACACAACAAATGATGTGCTGGTGACTTTGACCGCCAATACTGCAGTTCTGTTTTGCACTTGTTTAATTCCTGGAAACAGAAAAATAATAAAATAATAAAATACACTGTTATCACCAGCATCTGATATTGGCACTTGTGTCTGGTACTACCAACAAACTACAAAATTTTTCAATCTGCTAGTCTGATGTTAAACCAAAACAGTGCATGACCAAGCCCACAAACAATATATAAAGTGCTAGTTAAGGGCTTATGGTTATGGTTATTTGAGTCCCTTGTTTCAAGCATTATGACAGGCATTCTTTAAATCTGAATAAACATTGTTTTATAATTTATATAAATACAGTATTACTAAGTACCCTCATTGATTTCTTTACAGGCAATATGTAACTATTCAAACTACCATATTTTGCAGTGTATAAGACGCATTCCCCCCCATCCCCTAAAAAACACATTGAAAAGTCTCCATGCATCTTCAGACATAAAATGTAACGAGGCTAGACTAGAGTTAGCTCCGGTTCAACTCAAAACAGTCACATATACAGGTACAGTGCTTCCTCCAATCTTGCGAGAATATGGTCGACAAAAAACCTCGCAAAATCGAAATTCGCAAAGTTTAAACAATTAAATATATGCAATAAAGGTAAATTGGTCGACATCACCTCAAGGTAAGCACTTTTTCCCACTCGTTCTCTCGACTCTACCTCTTAATTTTATGATGATAAATGAAACAAACATGGACTGATGTATTGTACAGTAATATTATTATGAAAACATCATAGGTAAGAAACATGAAAAAGAAAAAAATGCACATTTACACTGATGTGAAGACTGGCGTGGTGTACGGGACTGGTGGTGGGGCAAGGCTTGGGTGCGACTACTGTGGTGTAAAAACAAACGTGGCGGGGCAGCAGAACATCGAACTAGGAGGCACAGTACGCCCAGCAAACCACGACATCACCACTCCGCATGGCAAAGTAGTGCGGGAAGACGACTTTCCCACCACTCGACCTCGCAAAGTGTGTGATCGCTCGCAAAGTTCATAAATGTTACAAAATAAATGACTTGGAACTACCTCGCAAAATTTGTGATTCGCAAAGTTAAAGTTCGCAAAGTTGAAGGATGTACTGTAGTTATCTGATAAACTGCCTATCATTGGTAGAATATACATTAAAAAACATTTGATGACTAAAACTGTTGATAAATTGCAAAAAACAAGATGAACTTGAATGCTTAATCAAATGATTTAGGAAAAACTTCAAGGACAACCACAACTCTTGTGTTTACATACTGACACTGCTGCCACCTGGTGTCTGCTGGTGATTGTACACAAACTGAAATTCCTTAATGCAAGCATGGATTTTTAAGATAAATAAGTGTTTGTAACTATTTATTGGCCTTTAATTACTGGTATTGTGATTTCATATTCTCTTTGCGTGAATCATGCTGATACTTTACAAGCAATCGTGTGACTTAACAAACCCGGCTGGGACAAGCTCAACAAAGAGGAAGGGTGGATCAAAGCAGTTACAGTTTTCACTTTTAAACAGAAGACTGATGAATAGTACTGAACAGAGATACTGAAAGGTGAATATGTATATACAAAACTTCCTGATTCAAACTCAGTAAAGAAACAGAAGGACGAGCAGAAGTAATAATTATGTAGCATTTAAGTGTATAACTTTGTTACAAATTTTTGCTATTTTAGTTCTTACATTCACTAATAATGAAACAATTGACTTATGATCGGTACTGAATGGAGGTATTGAAAGCTGAGTGTGCATTTGTGTGAAAGTGACTATACCAAGCTAAGGTTGTAGTGAGAGTTTGTTAGGAGTCAATTTTTTTTCCCCTTAGATTTGCTCTTCCATAATTAGGATGCATCTGACACAGTGTTAGAGCCTTAAATGCTGCAAAATACGGTACATGAAATCCCAACAGAAAGCACACAACTCATTTCCTGATCTGGTAGTTAGGTGGACTTGTCTAATCTTGCAAATATCTAACTCTATCATCATCCAAATTCTATTGTCCACTAATACATTCATCATCGATATCCTTACTATCCTCATCCTTTTTTGCCACCTAAAGATGGGATGAGGAAGGATCTAGAAAAAGAGAAAATGCAAAACTAGAACTATCAACACAGTGTCCAGTACAATGGGCCACACACCATTCAAGCCAACAAAATCCTTGACCTCTCAAGCCTAACTATCTGCACATAATTATAAAATTTTTCTTTATACTGTATATGCACTTCATAAACACCTGCAACATAGTCAATCCACTGAGTATCACGAAGAGAGAGAGAGAGAGAGAGAGAGAGAGAGGCACACACACACACACACGACACACTTCTCGTGGCAGCCTCAGCGAGAAGACGTGTTTCAAACCGCCTCAACAAACCCTAAGTAGTTTTCAGGAATTGTCCTGTCTCCAGTCTTGTTAATAATTTTAAGTATTGCAAGTTATTATAGTCTATCAAAAATGTAAAGAACAGTTGTCGTTAAGTATACATGAATGTTTTTATAGGAATTTTGGGAACAGCTGTTCAGTTTAGTACTGTAACCGACCTTAAAGATGGCCGACCATGTAAACACTCGAGAACCGGAATTCCCAGGATTTGACAGTGAAACAAATGTAATGGACCTGGTTAAAACATTGATTATGAGAATTAGTGGTCTAGAAAAGAAAGTGGAGGATCTAGTATCAAGAGACATGCCTGAAAGACCGAAAATACTATACAGAGTTTGATACAGGCCAATGAGACAGCGAACCAGGAGATCGAGAATTTAAAACGAGAAAATATTGAATTACGGAGAAAACTAGAAGAAAGCAGTAACCAAACAGAGAAGGTAAGTAGTGTGTTAGAAGAGCAAAAGGCAAAATGGGCACATGTGGAAGAAGAACAGAAAGAAGTAGTCAGTTTAAGGGAAATTATTCAGGAAGAAAGGGAAATGAACAAGAAAAAAATGGAAGAAAATGTAGTGAAAATATTGAAGAAAAAAGAGAAAATAGTGAGAGAAACAGTAGAAAGGAACAGATGTGTGATAATATTTGGAAACAGGGAGGAAGAAGAAAAAGTTAGGTCTGTGAGACTCGAGAGAGACTCAAATCAGGTGAGGCAAATATTGGACAAGATCGATCCCGAAGGAAACAAGTGGGAAAAAGAAATTGAGGAAGTAAGGAGGATAGGGCCATATAAGAAAGGGGAAGCAAGACCAATGAGAGTTAAGATGTCTTCAGAAAGTGTTGTAAATGACATACTTAAGGTGACCTGGAAACTAAGTAAAGAGGCAGGAATGGAAAATATTATAGTAAGAAAAGACTTGAATGAAGAAGAAAGAGAAGTCTTAAAATCTTTGAAGGACCAAGTAAAGGAAAAAAATGACAGGAGGACAGAGGAAGAACGTAAAACTTTTTTTTGGAGAGTGATGGATATGAAGGCAAGGAAGTGGTATGTGAAGAACTAGACGTGAAGGAAACAAAGGGGATGGATATGAATATGAAAAAGAGAAGAACGAGTAAAGATAACAACAGTGCAGCAAATCTGAGCATCATGTATAGTAACGTAGATGGATTAATATCTAAGAAAGGGGAAATTGGAGACTACTTAAATGAAAATAAACCTGAAATTGTTTGCCTAGTAGAGACTAAATTGCCCCGAGATGTCGATATAAAATTATTTGGCTGGAATAATTATAAGATTTGGAGGAAGGACAGAGAAGGCAAATTTGGGGGAGGAATAGTGATATTAACCCATAATGACCTAAGAGTAAAGAATATAGAAATTGAAAATACTAAGGCTGAACTTTTGGGAGTTGAAATAGAGGACAATTATGGAGAAAAAACGGATGTAATAGTTTTTTATATGCCCCCCAAAACTAGGGCATGGACAAAGGAAGATTACGAACAGTTAATAAGTGAATCCATTATTAGGCTAGAAATGTTAATTGAACGAAGAAATAGAATAATATTAATGGGAGATTTTAACTGTAGAGAAGTTGATTGGGAAAGTATGGATGCTGGGAACAATGAAGAATCATGGGGAAATAAATTAATGGAATTGATGATGGAAAACATGTTAACCCAGTTGATCAAAGAAAACACAAGAATTAGGGGTGTTGATGAACCATCCAGGCTTGACCTA
>JAGKTI010016810.1:0-19091 GCA_018397915.1 Birgus latro | reverse complement strand
CAATATGCACACCTTCCACATCCATTCTATTACTCTCTCTCCCCCATGCTTCAGCATTTCACCACACACTCCATTAATTCCTGGGGCTTTCCCTGTTTTAACTTTCTTCACTGCTTCCACCACCTCCATCCTACTGATTTCTTCCTCTCTTCTTACAACCCTCCTTCTCCCTGCCATTCCCCAGCCACTTATACTTGCATTACTTTCATTCTCTTTGTTCAACAGTTCATTAAAGTGTTCTCTCCATCTGTTTACTTTTTCTCCTTTCTCCACTAGTAATCTACCATTTTTATCTTTCACACCCCCACTGACTTCATTGGCACCCTGTCTAGCTCTTTTTTCCTCCTTCCAGAACATTTTCTTACATTCCCTCCACTTTGCACTCAAATTCGTTCCAAATTCCTCATCCACTCTCTTCTTACTCTCTCTTACTAATCTTTTCACCTCTCTCCTCCTCTCTACATATAACTCTCCCGTCCGTCTCTCAGCTTCTTCGACGCTTCTGTTCCTCATCCACTCATTATATGCTTTCTTCTTTTGTGCCTCAGCCTCTCTCACCTCTTCAGTCCACCATGCTGTTCCCTGAACCCCCTTTCGTCTTCTCTTCACCCCACACATCACCTCACATGCTGCACAGATTTCTACTGTGAATATCACGTCCCCCATCTGCTCCAATTTATATTTACCCAATTGCTCCTCCACTTCCCTTTTATATTCAGCCTTTATTCCATCCTCTTGTAACTTTTCTACCCTCCTTGTAAGAAATACCTCCTCCTGTCCTTCCCTTCTTCTCTTCCTCCATCTTGTTTGGATTCTGATTCTGGCCACCACCAAGTGGTGGTCAGAAAGTCCACTCCCCCAACCCCTATATACTCTTGCATCCATTACACATCTTCTCATCCTTTCATCCACACACACATAGTCAATCATTGCCTTCCGTTCATTCATTCCACCATCCACCCTTCTCACCACTCGTCATGTATACCTATGGATCATTTTGTGCCTGAAGAGGGTATTAGCTAACACCAACCCCCTCCCGGCACAAATGTCCACTAAGGCACTGCCATTCTCATCCATCTCTGCAGGCACACCCCACTCACCAACCATCCATCCACCTTCTCTATCTATCTATCTATCTATTGCCAGACGCCTTGATCCCAAACGGGGTGGCCACAAATAAATTGCCTCCATGTCACTCTGTCCCATGCCATTTCACTACCATGCTCCCAACTCACACCCCCCTCTCTCATATACCTCTCCACTCCATCCCTCCATCTTATCCTCAGCCTCCCCCTCCCTCTCACCCCCTCCACCTCATTCACATACACTCTCCTCATCAGTCTTTCACTCTCCATCCTCTCCACATGCCCAAACCACCTTAACGTGTTTCTCCTAACACTTCCCATCACATCCTCAACCACACCACAACGCTCCTTCACTTCCTCATTTGTTATTCTGTCTCTCCATGTGACTCCACATGCTCCTCTCAAATAACTCATTTCCACTGCTCTCACTCTTGACTTCTGTCCTTCCAACAGGGTCCAAGCTTCACTTCCATAGGTCAGAGTTGGTATCACAATACTATCATGTAACCTTCTCATTCCCTACTTTTCCATTCATATCTCCAATCAGAAACACTCTCTCATTCCTTTCAAACTTTTCTAAGCAGGCTTCGACATTTGTCCAGAACTCTTCTCTCACTCTACTTACATGATCTTGCGTTGGCGCATACACGCACACAATTGCCCACATTTGTAGTCCAACTTTCACTCTTACCCCCACAATCCTTGACCCAACTGATCCATACTCTCTTACATTCTCCTTCCATCTGTTGCTCACAGCAATACACACTCCTTCTTTCACCCTCTCATTCTCACCTACTCCCGCACATATACCCCATCCGTACTCCCATTCTCTCACACTCTCACCTCATTATTTAGCTTCAGTTATTCCACATAAATCCACTTTCGCACTCTCAAGCACCTGTACAATCTCTCTCTCTTTCACCTCGTCATTCATACCCCTTACATTCCATGTTGCAATCTTTACTAAGTCCTTTGTCCGGACCTTTTTCATCAACTTTTGGTCAGTCCTGGTCCGAGGCTTCTTGTTCGTATTTTTAGTTGTTTTACGGGGTGAGGCACTAACCCACCACCAACCCTTTTAGTCGCCTCTAACGACAAGCAGGGATACTGGGGGAGAATTCTTGAAAATCCCCCTATATTTTCTTATTTCCCAAGGTACAATTCTCTGAAGCATTTTCTTCCATACCTTCTCTTTCTCTTTCACTGCCGCACCTACATCAGTATTAAACCAAACATTTCCTCCTTTATCTCTTTTCATTATTTTCTTACAACATACTGTGTCAGGAAGGGGATGTGAAGAGTGTCAGGCATGAATGGATTGATCATGCTGGAGAGTCTCTCAAATGTGAGGAGGAGTTTTGCTATTTGGGAAACATGTGTTGAGGTTGGGCTGGAGCTGGCTTTGAAGCTAGGGCAAGGAGTGGGTGGAGGAAGTTCAGGGAGCTGTCGCTTCTCCCAACACCTCTTGTTCTCTCTCTCTATGTGAAGGGATCTTTGTAGGAAGCATGTGTTAGGACTGTAATGCTATGTGGCAGTGAGACTTGGTCAAAAAAGGAAATGGATATTCATAAACTCAAATGTACAGAAATGACAATAATTAGATGGATGTGTGGTGCATCCTTGAATTTGAGACCTGTGGGGGGACTAAGAATGAGACTGAAGAGATGAGAGGAAGGTTGGATGGTGTGGTGATGAGGAAGGGTAGACTGAGGTAATATGGACATGTTGAGAAGACAGAGGATGACAACTGGGTAAAGAAGGTAAGAAGTGTGAACGTCGTGAGTAGGGTCGTGAGAGGCAGACCAAAAAGACCTGGAATGAGGTTACAGAGTGTGACCTCTGGGATGAGGCTTTGAATATAGAGTGTGACCTCTGGGATGAGGCTCTGAATATAGAGTGTGACCTCTGGGATGAGGGTTTCAATAGAGATCAAGAAATGTGGGAAGCCACCATTATGTTACCAAGGCTGACACCTGCAAGAATGTTAGAGCCTTTCTTAATGATACAACAACGATACTGCATCAGCTGTTTCCATAACACCCTTCTTTACAACTTTCCATACAACCGCTATATCTTCCTGTCATTTACATCCACATCTAGATTCTCTTCCATTTGTCTCAACGTCAACCTATATTTTTCAGCAAATTCCTTTTTCTCCAGGCTCTATAACCTTATTCTCTCTTCCAGTTCTGACTCCTCCCTCCTTTCATACTTCTCTTCTAAAACCACCTATAAAATCACCAACCCTCTTTCCAAGCAAAAGCTCTACAAGTGCTGGCCCAATCTCATTTATTCCATGCATCCTATGTTCCCCTATTTTTCCTCTGATGTCACTTCCCCAACCCTTGAACTGTAAGTCCTCACTACTAGTACTTATTCCTCCCCTCAAAACATTCCACAACCTCCTTTATTTCCTTCCAGAATCCTTCTTTTTCTTCTGCACTCAACACACTGCCCTAACATAAGCAATGACTATCTTCCACCTCTTAATATTTACTATCATCTTACCCCACACCAACCTTGCGCTTCCCTCTCTGAGCTTGCTCAAAGTCCCATGATTCCTCTTATCCATGCCACTGCACTGCTGAAACTGATTCCTTTCATACACCACAGACTTTCCTTCCTGCATCCTTAAACATCTCTTCTCTCTTTTCCTGTCCATCTTCTGTCACTCAGGGCCACTGTGTCCAGTTTCCTTAAACAGAACACCTCACCTTCCCAGCAACATCCTGTACAATGTTATTTATTGGCCAACACCTTCACTGGGACAGAGTTATCATAAAATAAAGTTACTGCCACATACTATTTGCCAAATGTATAGTGCTTAAAAAAAAAAAAAAAACTTACCTTCATCCTTAACGTGAATTAGTTTACTGCCCCGACAGGAAGCCATAAAGAAGATCTTGGGCTTCTTCCTAAAGTTGTCAGGCAGTGAGAAATTATGTATGAAATCTTTCCTTGGATACAATTCATTGCCAGCTAGGAGAATATAATTTTCAGTTCCATGTGAAATAAACCAGAAAACAAATGAATCATAAAACCTGTATTTTGTCTTCTTGAGTTCCTTCATGTATCTGTCTAATGTTCCCTTATTTGGGTTCTTCTCAGTCAGAACTGTGAAGCCCAGCTGGTCATGGAAGACACTATTAATCTTGGCAATTTCGTAGTCTGCACCTGGCCGGTCATCAGTGACACAGAAGATAACACAAAGTCCAGTTGGTTTGCACTCATTGGGATAACTCTGAAACCTACTGATGATACTTGCAACGATCCTTTTCTCTTCATCACTGCTGCATGATTCACAGACCTCTTCAAATATGTTCCTAAGTATATCTGTGTATATTCTGTTTAACAGCTTATTGCATTCTAATACTCTTATCAAATAAAAAAACAATGTTTCTTTCATGCCCTCCTCATTCATCAGTTTTTCCTCTGTGACTTGTAAATCATCTATAAAAGTCCCATATTCAATACTGTTCTTTATGATGAGAAAAAACTTGTATACAAGGGAAGGGGTAAGTTCTTCACAAATGCGGCTCATCAGAAGGTTCTCAGCATACAGGAAAAAATTGCCTTTTCTCTCAGTTTCATTCAACTTCATCATCTTCTGTACTGTGGCTACCTTGTCTTTAAGGCTGTGGCAAGGAAGACTGAGGTACCGGCAAGCCTCTGTTAACACTAATAAGTCTTCCCCATGTCGTCGAACAGCCCAGTCTGCTGCCTCTGTGTCCTCTGGAAATTCCACAAATACATGATTCATAAGTTCCAGTGCTCGAAACTGCAGCAGAGAGGACAGCCACATAAAATCTGGAGAGGTAAGAGCTGACAGGAGTGCATGGCACCCCTGAAGTGCATTTGTAATATTACGGTGACGCTGTGATTCACTGCTGCCTGTTCCAGGATCACCAGAATCCAGCAGAAATAGGAGCTTTGCCAGTTTGCCCAAACCAACTCCAGTCAGGTCCAAAACTTTTGGTACCACATCATCTGAAACAAGAACACACACAATAGAGTATGTTACTGTACGTAATTTGACTTTAAACTCTATCATACTCAGAGCAATGATGTATGATATCTGAATAAATTATTGAGTATAGTACAGTATTATAAATGTACATTTAGCCCTAGTACTGGAGAAGATGCCTTCATATGGTGCCACAAATATAACTGGGCAGCTTCACTACCTAGTTAAATAAATACTGTATCCTAAAACTCCCTCCACTATCCCATGTTCCCCCCCCCCTCACCTCCAAAAGGCTGGTGGACTGCAGGGCAGGGCTACTTCATCCTGCAGTCAGGAGCCCTGGTTTGCAACTACAATACTACTACTACCATCATCACTATATTCAGCCCTCAGTATTTTAGGGTTACAGAACTACAAAGGTCATTTTTACACAACAGGCAACTTAATTCAAAGCTAATGCAAGAGTTCCATGACCATTATCCCACTTCACTGAAAAAAATCCAAAATTATATTCATATATTCTTTTACTTCAGCTCATTGTTTTTTTCATTTATAAAAGGCTCCAACATGCTTGCATGTGTCGGCCTTGGTCACCCAAAGGCAGCTCATCATATTGCTCGATCTCTGGCAGCCTATTCAGTGTCCTATCAGTGAGGTCACACTCTATGGCCTCATCCCAGATCTTTTTTGGTTTGCCTCTCACAACCCTACCCGCATTGTTCACACTTCTCACTCTCCACTACGTAATAAATTTTCTGATTTAGAGGCCCTTGTCTTTACTGACGATTATGATGTAATTGGTATAACAGAATCGTGGCTAGATACTGAACAGAGAGATTTTCTAGCAGAATTTAATTTACCAGGCTATCACATTTTCAGTAGCGAAAGGAAGAATCGAACAGGGGGCGGTGTGTTGTTATACATCAAATCAGGATTTCATCCAGTCGAAATTACCAAGCCATGTATTGAAAACATTGACACTATTTACATTCAGCTAAGAAATGAATCTTGTCATAAAATCACCATTGGGGTAATTTATCGTCCACCCGGTCAGCCACTCAACATCGATAACGAAATCTACAATCAAATTGCCGAAATATCTTGTACACAAAGCATGGTAATATTTGGTAATTTTAGTTTACCAGTTCCAAAATGGGGAGAAGCCCTATCCTCACACACAGGGTTAGACCTGTATACAAACTTGCAGGAAAGTTCTTTATATCAATTTGTAAATTATCCGACACATGGATCTAACATCCTAGATCTTGTCTTAGCCACATCAGAAAATGTAGTGAGTAACGTAATTGTAGGAGAAGAATTTAATACAAGCGATCATCGCATAGTTACATTCAACATTAAATTCTGTGAAGACAGTGTCAGGGCCAGTTGTGAGAAAGTGCCTGACTTTAAGAGAGTGAATTTTATGAAATTAAAGGCAATTATATTTGCAGGCGACTGGCATCCCATTGTCCAAACTTTAGATATCAATGATGCTTGGAATTTTTTTACGGAAACTCTCAACAGTGCTGTCAGGTTATGCATTCCAATGCGCAACAGAAGGCCTGCCAAAAATTCTACACCCAAATGGTGGAACTCCGACATTAAACATTGTCTGAAAGCTAAAAATCTTGCACATAAAAACTATAATACCACAAAGAGTCAAAGTTATAAAAATGATTACGATGCCCTTCAACGAAAAGCCAAAAAATTAATTAAATGCAGTAAGAAAAACCTTGAGGCACATATTGCAAGTATCAGTATATCAAATCCCAAAAAAATTTTCAGTTACATAAGAAGGAAAAAGGTAATAACTCCAACAATCGGTCCGTTGATCACAGATAACGGAGAGCACACTGATGATGAAACTATGATGGCGAAAATTCTTAATACATTCTTCGCGTCAGTATTTACAACAGAAAATATACATATGATTTCCGCTGTTTCCCCCATTCCTATAGAAGAGGGCAACATAATTACTGACATCACAGTTAGTGATCGCGACGTACTGCTTACAATAAACAATTTAAAAGAGAATAAAACACCAGGACCAGACAAAATATCTCCACGTGTATTGAAGGAACTACAGAATGAAATATCAAAGCCTTTGTCTGAACTTTTCAACTTATCACTTAAGAGCAGTAAGGTGCCACATGAATGGAAGCTTGCCAATGTAACCCCAATATTCAAAAAGGGCAACAGAGCCCAACCAGAAAACTACCGCCCAATTAGTTTAACATCGGTGGTTTGCAAATTGCTCGAAACTATTATCAGAGACAAGTTTGTAAAACACTTAGAAACAAACAATCTCATCAAAGATTCGCAACATGGTTTTCATAATAATCGCTCTTGCCTCACGAATCTGCTGGACTTTTTCAATGATATACTGAATATGTATGATGAGACTAAATCTGTTGATGTGGTCTACCTAGATTTTCAAAAGGCCTTTGACAAAGTTCCACACAAAAGACTCCTTCAGAAGCTAAAGGCACATGGTTTCAGCAGCAATGTTCTTGGTTGGGTAGAAAATTGGCTATCTGGATGAAAGCAAAGAGTTGTAATTAATGGAAAAGAGTCAGACTGGATAAACGTTACAAGTGGAGTGCCACAGGGTTCTGTGTTAGGTCCTATTCTTTTCTTAATATATGTAAATGATATTGATGAAGGATTGTGTTGTAAGATTTCAAAATTTGCCGATGACTCTAAAATAGGTAACAGAGCAGATACAGTACTGCAAAGGCAAGCAATTCAGAGAGATCTTGATCAGCTGTTTAACTGGGCCCAAGTTTGGCAAATGGATTTTAACATTAATAAATGCAAAGTACTAAACATTGGCAGCAAAAATGTAAGAGCTAGTTATAGCATGAATAATGTCCAACTTGATAGGGTAAACCACGAAAAAGACTTAGGAGTTATAATAACAGACGATTTGAAACCAAGCAAACAATGTACAGAAGCAGTGAAAAAGGCCAACAAATTGATTGGATTCATAGGCAGAGGATTTGAATATAAATCCGATAATATCATTCTCACTTTGTATAATTCCTTAGTACGCCCGCACTTGGAGTACTGTGTTCAGTTTTGGTTGCCCTAGATTAAGAAATAAACCATACGAGGAACGTTTAGAAGCCTTGAATCTCTTTACCTTAACTAAACGGAGGATACGAGGAGATTTAATTCAAGTATTCAAAATATTCAAAGGACAGGATAACATGGCTGCCAATAAATACTTCACAGTTGATCACTCGAATTATACTAGAGGCAATGGGCATAAAATAATTGGCAAACGATTCCACTCACATGAAGCTAAGCATTTCTTCTTCAATAGAGTTGTAAATATATGGAATAAATTGCCCTCCAATGTAGTAAATTGTAATACAGTACTAACCTTTAAAGGTCGCCTGGATAAATATTTGTCGTCTAACCCCCAGCTTACTATGTTTACTCCTGAATAAAACACTTGTATAAATTTTTATTTCATTCTACTCTTTTAGAGCCTGGATCAATTTACTAAATGCAAATATATGCACGGTGATAATGTTTTAAGTTTCTTCCCGCAGAGCCCAACTGAGACCATGGGATCACTATACAGTACTTACGTGTATCTGTAACTTTTGAATTCCTGTAAAGCACAACTGAGACCATGGGATTATTAGCTATATTCACATGTATCTGTTTCTTTTGAATTCCCGCAGAGTTCAGATGAGACCATGGGATTACTGTATTCACGTTGTTATGTCTACAGAGTCTCATCGTCCGCAGACGCCACGTCAACTCAGTGTACCCATACATAGTGTCATGCGTTATTTATTTATTCAATTATTCATTGTACTTTACTACTTTCTCTTTCAGGTTATTCATACTGGTAGCTTACAGATAATGTATTATATAATGTAGCTTTTCCTTTTCAGTCTTTCCTATGAAATTTCCATGTCAGTTTTTCCATGCTGCATGGTGGTCTTTATCACATTTTCTTGCCAGTTTTGGCTGGAGGGTTTGGAGGTGGGGGAAGCCTTCTTGCTTTACTATCCTTATCCTTCAGCATGTAGAGTTAGATCTTGTAGCCATAGTCTACTCTGTAACAAACAGCCTTGAAAGGACCATAAGGTCTGTTGCTGTTTGCTTTCCTATGTACTCCACACCCAACTGTCATCCCCCATCTTCTCCACACACCCAAACAATCTCAATCTACCTATCTCAACAATTCAATTTTTATGTTAGCTATTGTGCTCACTATACTGAACAAGCTGGGGAAAGCATGGTTTGATAAACCTGAAAGTTTGATCAATCCAAAGGCCACCCCACCCCCCATGTGTAAATACAGACACAGGATGGACAATAAATGACTACAGTATTACACTCTAGTACTTTAAATGAAAGCTATACCCATTATACACTAACCTGCCCCAAAATTTCACTCTTTTGCAGCTTTTGTTCAATTCTTCTCTGCTCTCCTTATCTTAGTCTAAAAGTTTAGTCACTCTATGAGCTGCCTAGCATGGGCTAATTGGCCTTCAGCAATAATCCTCTTTTCTTATGTTTTTATTGACACATCTTGTACTCACTTTTAATAAATAAAATATCATTTGTGATTATAGGTCACTCTTTGCAAAATAATAAAGTACTGCTGTAAACATGCATGCAGACAGTGCCAGCATGACTCCATCAGGTTGCCTCCTGATTTGTGTTACGTTAATCGTGTAGCTAGTCGCCTGCTTCGGTGCAACACATAACACCATCTATGCATTTCACTCGCACTTTTTATAAACAGCAAAACATTCTCAGTGCCTGTAGCATCTTCTGTGGAAAATGTATTTAACCCCTCCCGTCTGTCTGATGTTGTCGCGGTAACTCCCCCCAGTCGGGCATTCCTGATAAAAATTGGCAAAATCGTCTATTTTTAAACTTTCATATCTCAGTTAATACTTAACTAGATATAACAAAAAAGATCTCATATTACTCAACAATCATTCAACTTTAAGCTGATTGCTTCAGATGGTCCTTGAAGTGCAAGTAGGGAGAGTGAGTGAGTGGGGAATGATGGCAATTTTTGTTGCTTTTTGCCGGTGTCTGTATGTGTGGCAGAGGTTCGGTGACACAACTAAGGCTTACACTAGCCCTCCACAATAACAACACTTCGATAACACTTCCAGAAGACCAAAATCCACTACAAACACTGTTTACATGAATATTTTTCCACAAATGGTCGTACTTGGTGCTGGTAAGCCGGTCACCATAGCAATGACCTTGAACTCAGGCTGCTCGTGCCTTACAGTCGGACAGACAGAGAGACACTCACTCTTTCTCTCGCACTCTCTATCTCACACACACACACACACACACACACACACACATACACATAGGTCGCCAACAGAGACGGAGCTCTTCCTGGATAGCAGGGAAATAATCGCTGAATCAGCAGCAAAAAGGAGACAAGCCTACAGTAAAACCTCGATATAACGGACTTCAGTAGACCGGAATTCGCTTTTATCGGACTCGAGGAGCTACCGGACTAAACTTCTATATATCGGAAAAAGTCCGATATAACCAGAAAGCAGTCCGGACTGCCTGACAACTTCAGAAATGTTCACCACAATAAGACAAGTAAAAAACATGTTTTTCAGTGCACAGTACAGTATTATTATACCATTTGATTAATGTAGTGAAGGTATAACACAGTACAATACTGCAATGGTGGTGAAAACCACTGATGCAATCCGGACTATTGTCTGATATATCTGTCGCGCCCTCCCTTGATACAGAAATGATATTTATCTCGGGAATATTATCCTCCCGTATTTAATACTTTGGTAGCGTGAATCATTTAGACACTGGCCATGCACGACTTCGGTCTTCACTATACACCACTATACACATATACTTAGAACTGGGAACTGGAAGAAGTGAAAAAAATGATATGGCTTTTCTAGGCTTTAATTATAAAAAGTATTCACAAAATATTTACATGCATAAAAGTCATAAGGTATTTTCCCACCTCATTTCACTTCATATAAAGTTCCGTGCTAGAAACCGCACTAAAACATCTACACTCAGTTCACTTTATTACTAACACTATATTAATTAATTACAGTTCTCATAAAAGTTCTGTGCTTTAAAATCAACCTTATATATTTAATCCTATAATAATCACTAGTGCTGTTATAAGTAAAGCACTCTCTTTATTTCACTTATTTATATTAGGTTACACTGTTACATTAGTACAAGATAAACACATTTAAACATTTAAAATCTTCTCTCCTTCCGTTTCTAACTAGGAGTCCTTTTTACCAGTCCCAGACGACAGACAAAATAATAGCACTGTTCACAAATTGTACCCGTGATTACAATAAGCTTGTACTTTTAACTCACTGTTAACAGAAGTGTTTTCATGTCGCCCCTGGAATTCTACTCCCTTTCGGCTACACAGTAACGTCCCTCGTGACGTGTCGCTGTCCCGTCAGGCTGCGTCCTCCCGTCATGGCGTCACCCAGAACTCTAAGTAGCTCTAAGTTTTCAACTGAGCTCCGTAACCTATTCTGGCCTCAAGGGTTGCCGATGTTCACCAGCAGGTCACATGGTTGCGAGGTGGGTGATGGCCTCACCCACTCATCCACCGCCCTCATCCACACGTCACCTGCGTGTCATCCACTGTAGAGGCCCGAGCAAAACGCTGCATCAACTCGTGTTCCCAGGCCGCAAAAGCAAAGTCAGCGCCGTCTGGACAAACATCTAACCAATTAACACCACCACTCCTCTTACTCTCCTCCTTTCATTTACTTTACTTTACTTTCTCTCTCAACCTTCCTTCCTTACTCCACCTCCCTCTATTGTCCGCAACTATACGTAGAGTTGACATCGAACTCCCTACTCTCTCTCTTCTGTCCGTGTTTCACTCTAAACTCACATCCAGCAGGTGTACTCGTCTCCACACCTGTTACAGCTGTGTGTCTGCTTACATCTGCCTGAGGGGAGGCTTGTCGGCTTCCCGACATTTCTCCCCCCAAAGATGAAATCACATGTCCTCGTCGTGAGTAGAGCATGGCGGGGTTCCGTGCACGTCGACGTCTGAGTATGGACTCAAGTCTGCAACATGTACACCCACAGCCATTAGTGTAACACTTGTAAAGGGTATATACGGACAGGAGAACTAGAAAGAGAGCTATTCCAGCATGGACATAGTACCAGAAGAAAGTGGAGGAACCGAAGGGTTTGAGAGGTTCAATCAACTGCAACTGACTTTGATATTTAAGGAGATCATCCAGAAACAGTGGAGTGATGTTAAGGTTAGGTCCTAAAGTGGGTAAGTCCTTGATAGCTGTAAGTTCAGCATGTGTGAGTGAGGTACTGAGGTTTAAGAGATGGGGGTAAACAGTGAGCTTAGTTTCTACAGTGAGAGTTGCATAAGCAGGAAGGGTCAAGGCTTCACTGTGAGCACTACAGCCATCTCCCAAGACCAATTTACCTACTCCCTTAACAATTTGCACTGTCTTCCTAATAGGATTTACAGCACACTTTAACGTGAAATACAAAGGTTGTGCTGTCGAGAAGCACCAATGATTTTTCAGTTTCACAAAAACTGGACTGAATGAAGTTAAGATTTCTTTCCTACAGAGCTTTTTAGCATTGTTTCTCTTGAGAAAAGAATCACTCTCACAAGATGAGGTCGACACGTGATAGACGGATCCCAAAGGTTCACAGATCACCAAGTCCTGGTGGTCCCTGCAACTGGTGAAATCTTGAAACAGCACATAATGGAGGCGGTCTTCCGTGAAAGCAAGGAAATTAAACTGGTGAAGTACTCTCACGTAGACCTCCGTAGCAGGCACACTGTAAGGAAGTGAGGTGATCCTAAAGATGTCAAATACATCAGAAGGGTCACCCAACACTGGTATTAGTAAGTAAAAGCACACAGCTGACATGTAACCTCGAGGTACAACTTTGATGATGTCACGGTACAGTGCTAGATATTCTGGCCTCGCTGGGAAAAGTAAACCTGGCTCCTTGAGTGATATATTCCCCAATAACTCCAACAAAATTTCGTTAGGGACTATATCTAGACTCAGCCTAGCCTGGAGCATCTCTTGGATACCCAACTTAATTCTAAAATGATCAGCTATGATGTCAGACAGGGCGAGTTGGAGGTTGAACAAAGCCTCATACATCTTCACTTCCTTCTCCAACTCTAAGGTCTTAAATGAATACAGCCATATGGCATTGTAAGAAATTTTGGCTGCCCTCTGTATCTTCAACAGTGCCGCCTGCATATGCGACACGTCGCGGATTGTTGCATTCAACACCTTGGAATGAACATTTAATACTGCCCTCTCCTTCTCTGACATTGTCTCAAGGCTCCCTAATCTAGCATGGATGTCATCAACCTGTTGCTGAGTAGCTGTTCCAAACAAAACATTGGCAAACTGCCCCAATATGTCAATCGCACCCCGTTTGGAGCGACGATTCCATGGATGATCTGACATGAGA
Organism: Birgus latro; assembly: GCA_018397915.1. Classification (NCBI taxonomy): domain Eukaryota; kingdom Metazoa; phylum Arthropoda; class Malacostraca; order Decapoda; family Coenobitidae; genus Birgus; species Birgus latro. The sequence continues at coordinate 5,564 of JAGKTI010016810.1, read as the reverse complement.
TAGTCCATATAATTGCTCAAATCCTGATAGCGAGTATCAAATTCAGCTTGAAATGCATGCACAGTAGTCCGTAATGAAACAACTAGAGCGCTGCCATTATTCATGTGGCCTATATTCCACAATATGGCATCACTCAAGTTGCGAGCAACATGCAAAGGTTGGAACAGCTCCTCCTTATCAAGTACAACTGGAACTACATAGTTATTGCCTGTAATCATCAAACGACCCGCAGGTGAAAACACCAATCCCAAGTTGTCAGGTGTCTCCTCTCGTGGTCCTATCGATTCCAATTGGGATGGACGCACCCAGACCCAAGCAATCATCTGCAAGAGATTTGTAAAACTATAACCACAAGTTCACCTGACTATCATTTATTCACTTAGTAGAAACTACACGTGTCCTATGTTGTCCTCAGTCACTTCAGTCTGTGTTTCTGTCACACCAGGTGCCTCTGCTTGTGCAGTCTGATACTCAATAGGTCTATCCATACACAACGGGTAGTCTGGGACACTAGAATGTGACCGCAGATCGTATCTACAAGGTGGTGGGAGGTGAGGTGTGGTATGGTGTGAAGGTGAGGGAAGCTGGCCTTGACACTCGGCGGTGGGTTACCGCGAACTCACACTCGCCGAGTTGCCAGTTACACCATTACCTGTAGCCTGACTTACTTGTGCAGGAGGCAAACTAAAGTCAATTACAGGCCCTGGGATACTTTCTCCCTCATTCTCCTCACTTGCACCTTCCCCTTCATCCCCAGTCTCTCCACCTTCATGAATAGGATAAGCCATTCTTGCATTACGATTTTGTTTTTTTGTAACACTCCTCCTTGACCACCTTCACCCTGTCAGTGTGTAAAGTGGTTACTTTCCCTCCTTGTATAGGACGAACCTTGATAACTACATCATTTACCCGATCAACTACACGATAGGGTCCTGAACACAAAGGTTGCAATTTCCTTGCCACTCCCCTGGCAGGAACAGTTTTCACGTAGACACGGTCCCCTACCATAAGTGGTTTCATTGCACATCGCTTTGCCCTTCTGTTCTCGTTCTCTGTGCTCGCACGATCAAGAAAGTTCTGGCATCTTTCGAAAACCCTTGTTGCCATGGCGGCGAACAAATTAGGTATATCCTCAAGGTTGTACTTCAAAGATGGGTCCTGCACTACATGATAAAGCACCTGTGGGTCCCTGAGAAACAGCAAGAAGTAAGGAGAATCACGGATAGTCCGATTATATCCAGAGTTATAAGCCATCACCGCAACTGGTACCATTCTATGCCAGTGATTAGCGTTCTGATCCACCATAGTTCGTATTATTTGCATAACGGTGCCATTTGCCCTCTCCACCAATCCATTAGAGGATGGGTGATAAGGAGTAATGTTCACATGTTTCATATGCAACAACCGTGCCAATTCCTGAAACACCTTGTTAACAAATTCAGTTCCCCGATCCGTGACTAATTGTTGTGGAGTTCCGTAAATACAAATGACTCGCTCCACAAACACTCTAGCCACCTCTTCGGCAGACTTAGACTTTAATGGTTCCGTGACGAGAAATCGAGTCATCGCATCAATGAAAGTTAAGACATAATAATGCCCTTCCTCTGATCTATTTAGTGGACCAATCAAATCCATGTGACACCTGACCCATGGGGCAGTGACATCGGGGAAACGCAGAAGCAGGCCTGGGGCGTCCCCCGAACGCTTGGAACGTATACACTGGGTACATCGTTTGCAAAATTCCCCGACATCTCTCTCCATCTGAGGCCAGTATGCAAATCTTCTCGCGCGAGTTAAAGTAATCTTGGTTCCACCATGACCAGATAACGGTAAGCAATGGGCAAGTCTAAGTGCAGACTGAACGCTATCTTCTGGGACTACTATTTGGAATACGTCCCCTATGCCAAATGACCGACTCTTCTTCCTATAGAGCAAACCGTCTGGCAACAAATGAAAGCAGTCTAACTTTGCTGGCAATTTTGGTACCTCCGTAGTCTCATTCCGCAAATAACTCTTTAATCTACCCCAAACTGGGTGTGCATCTTGCTGTCGCCTTATCTCAGTGACATCCCAATCTATTGTGTCTATTTCCACAGTGCCTGAACTCACAAGTAATGCAACTTCATCTTCATCACTAGACTGAGTCGTTCTCAACCGGGATAGAGCATCGGCTACGACATTTTGTTGTCCTGGTAAATATTCAACCTTGATGTCGTATTCGGCTACCTGAATTTGCCATCTTGCAATCCTCCCTGAGGCCGCATTTACATTAAACAACCAAGTAAGAGGTTGATGATCGGTCTGAATCAATATCTCATAACCCAAGATAAGTGGTCTGTTCACTTTCAACCCATAGACAATGCTCAGCGCTTCCTGCTCTATCGTAGCATAGTTCAACTCTGCCTTGTTTAGAGCACGGCTGAAAAAAGTCAATGGCCGAAGGAACCCTTGATCATCTTTCTGTTGCAAAACTCCGCCAATCGCCATACCGCTGGCGTCCGTAGTCAACACAAAAGGTCTGTCAAAGCGAGGAAAAGCTAGCAATACATCTTCTGCTAATCTTCGTTTAAGCTCACAAAACGCATGGTGTGCCTCCACACTCCACTCCACGCGCTGCTGTGTATTTTTCACCTCTCTTTTCCCAAGAGTAAGTTTCGTGAGTGGTGCCGCTATCTGGAAGAAATTTTCCACAAACCGGCGATAATAATTCACTAACCCCAAGAAACTCTGGAGTTCCTTCAAAGTACTAGGAACCGCAATACCTTGGATTGCACCGATTTTCTCTGGCTGAGGGCGTAATCCCTCAGTGGTGATGACATGACCTAAGAAGGATACCTCCTGTTTAAAGAAACTACACTTGGGCAACTTAATAGTTAACTTTGCCCCTTCAAGACGTCCCAAGACCTCATCTAGGTTATGTACATGAGCATCAAACGTCTTCCCATAAATGATAATGTCATCCAGACAAGTATGGGTTATCTTCCCCGTGAGACCAATCATGACTTCATTAATTATATGCTGGAAAGAAGCCGGCGCATCTTTCAATCCAAAAGGAAGGTTACAGTACTCCCAGTGTCCTTCAGGTGATGAAAAGGCTGTAAGAGGCCTAGACTCCTCATCCAAAGATATCTGGTGGTAACCCTGCTTCAGGTCTAAATTACTGAAGTACTTATTCTCACCTAACTGTGAAAGAATATGCTCAATGTTGGGCAAAGGGTAAGGGTCTGTAACTATCTGCTTATTTAAATGTCTAAAATCTAAGCAGATCCGCAAACCACCATCCTTCTTAACTACTGGTACCAGTGGCGAAGAATAAGGTGAACGAGAAGGCCTGATAATCCCCTGTCTACGTAAATCCTCAAGTTGCCTACGTACTTGATCATGCCACTTTGTCGGTATGCGGTATGGCATACGGTTTACGACCGGTCCATCCGCACATATGTGATGATAGAAGTAGGGTGAGGTCGTAAGCGGGTCCTCTGGAAGTGCAAACACACTTGGGTGTTTCCTTATTAGCCCTTTTAATGCTTCATTTTCTCGGCTTGAAGGAATGGTCATCTGATCTACTTCCGTGTACAGTTTCCGGAATCTATCCTCACTCATTACACTAGTGATCTGATCTCCCTCTGGACTCACTTCCTCCCCCCACCTGACTTCTTCGTAAGGGGATACAGTGCCTACCTTAAATTCTCCATCTATAATTATCCGGTCAGGGGTTAAATTCGCATACGCAACAGTAAAACATGTTCCTTCCCCTGTTCCTCCATTATCCACTGGACTTACAATACCAGGCCACAACACCGCCGCAATCAAACTACCAGTGTTTGGCGTAAACATTCCTACCTCCCACTCAATTAACGCTGTCTTTAACGTTATTGCTCCATATGTATAAGGTTCCAGAATGTCTGTTCCATCAGTGACACACTGACTTGTCACAAAATCCACTTCCTCACTTTCCTCGGATGAAAGAACTATCTCAGTTATCACAAAGGAAGAATTGAACTCTACACGAGAAACACTCCCTCCCTCGGTCACCAAATCAAGTTCCTCCTCCCCGACTTTTATACGTAGCGGGTTGGCGGTGATACTTAGGCTGTGTGCGAATATGAAATCAACTCCCAAAATTATGGAAACGGCTGAGGGCAAGTCCCTCACTACCACAAATTCCTGATCATATTTCCTACTACCTAATTCTACCTGGAAATTCACCAATCCCAATATGTCCATTGCATCACTGCTAGCGGACACCAACCCACCGCCTCGATAAGGTCGGAGATCAGTATCAGGCCCTGACGCAATTTCATAGGTCTGTTGGCTGATCAAAGATTTACAAGCTCCTGTATCCAGGAGTATCTCACAATGTAAACTTCCACACACGCCTCTAACCACCGCCAGCTTCGCTACTCCATCAGTCGTTGTGGCAACGACTAAGTTCCCCAACCCGATTTGTCCGGCTTTTTTTTTTCATCCTCGGGTGACTTAGTCCTTTTCCCATTACACTGATCTGTACTATGCGTAGTACTCTGACATTCCCTGCATCTAGCTACCGACTGTCCAGGATTTTCCACACGGACCGCACAGTGCTCAGCACGATGCCCCGTCATGAAACAACAAAAACATTTAATCCTCCTCCTCCGCTCTTGTGACAAATGATCGTATTTCCCCCGTTGGAGGGGCCTGTCCGCACGACACTGTTTGGCGAAGTGCCCTGGCTTTCCACACCTACGGCAACCATCACTATCACGGGAAGTGGCACCGCGTGAACTCTGCTGAGCGTCCCTCTGCTGAGCATCCATGCCGCCATTCACATTCGTACGATTTCTCGCCCCAGTGTTCGGCTGAACCTTTGGCCTCGGCGATGCACTAACACTGCCTGCACTCGGGTTCACACTAGCTATCGTTCCCTGTCTCCTTTCTTTTAATACATTTTCTTCTGACAGAGGCGAATTCGTCTTCTGTGCCCACTTGACTCCTTCCTTCGCTACCTCTACTGGGTTACGGTACCTGCCCTGTGGAACATGCGCAACATACTGCTTTGGAAACATGTCCAGAAAATTATTCACAATGATGAGATTCACTGATTCCCGGAAAGTATGATTTAACGTCACAATCCTATCTCGCAGGCTCTGTAACCTGTAAAAATAGTGAAGTGGGATTTCCCCGGCGTTCCGCTTCGCCGTAAGTAATTCCCGGTGCAACGTTTCTAGACTTTCTTCAGTGTAATATTGGTCCTTCACGCGACCTTTAAAACTATCCCAATCATCATTAGAGTCCCGGATTAAAATCTCCATAATCTCTTGTGCAGGACCAAGTGAAAACGTCCTAGCTACCTCCATTCTCCCTTTTGTAGTCCACTTCGAGGCATCACTTGTCCTCATCTCTATATCACCTAACCAGATCATAACATCTGGCTCCAATCGCTTTCCTGGATATTCCGGTGAGGAGCGAAACTTTGAACTACAAAAATATTTCATGGCCCCCAATTGTTGTATGGGATTCTTACTATTATCTGAGATCGCCTGAGATAGCTGCTGGGATAACTGAGCTATTTCTGCTCCAGTAGT
>JAGKTI010016809.1:0-19092 GCA_018397915.1 Birgus latro | reverse complement strand
AAACTTCTGGAGAGTTTTTCACCCCGATAATGCATTGCAAAAAAAAAAACAAACACGAATATTACTAATCTTTAATAATAAATAAATCGTGCTGAAATCAAAATATTGATAGGAACATATTTCATCTTTCTTCAATGACACCTTACCTGATACTTCAACTGCGATTATTACTACGATGTATGGCTCCTTTACATTGAGTGACAAGCCAAATGGTTTCCGGTAAGCCAAGATACCATTTACAACTCTGGGTGGTAACCATATAACCAGACCATACGTGCTCCCTACGTGTCAACAAGTGGGTTGGTGGAGGGTTAGTGTCCCTCCCTGTAAAACAAATAACTCAAAGTCAAATGGCCACCCCTTACGGGATTTTGGTGTCTGGCAATAGATAGATAGATAGAACTTTATCTTTCCATTAGTGACACGTTACACGAAACTTCTGGAGTTTTTCACCCCGATAATGTATTGCAAAAAACGCAACACGAATATATATAGACATTCTGAAATATGAATGAAATCTGACTGTAATCAAATTATTCATAAGAACATTCTTGATCTTTCTTCTATGACACCTTACCTGATACTTCAAATGCGATTATTACTACGATGTAGGACGCCTTGAAAAGAAGAAAGAAAATATTTATAGTCATACTGCAATCGGGTTTATCTCTTTCCAGCAACAACCTTGTATTTCTTTCACTGGCACCTAATCTGATATGCTTGGTACGTTACTCACTACGAACAAATAATCGCAAAAAACTGAACAAATAGATTTATAGTCATCCTGGATTCAGGATGATTTTAAATGTAAATGGATATTTTATAATAACCTACTTTATTATCTTTCAGTGACACATTATTTGATATGTCAGGTGCGATTTTTACAACTAGCGATGCACTGGAAAATCGCACACAAAATGTTTATAGTGATCCTGAATTCGGGATCATTTCTTGTCAAGAAAGAATTTTTAATAATAAATTACATTATCTATCCCCAAATGAGACCTTACTTGAAATATCGAGAGCGCTTTTCACCACTAAAATACATTGCAAAATCGGAAAAAAAAAAGTCTATAGTCATCCCTGAATCGTAATAATTGCTGATTAAAAACGAAATTTTCCTAATAATCTACTTGATCTTCGTTCAGTAACACCTTACTGAAACGTAAAGGGCGATTTTTTGGTTTACCAGGGTCCATCTCTCCGTGTGAACAAGACACAAAGTATTTACAGTCATCATGAAATCGGGTTCATTTCTAGTCGGCAACGGAGATTTCATGATAAACAATTTCGTCTTTCCTGCACCGACACCTACCATGATATGATTGGTTCCTATTTCAACATTACGAATAAAGAATCACTAAAAACGGGAGAAAAATATTATAGTCATCCTGGAATATGGTTGATTTCTTACAGTAAATGGACTTTTAATGATGCCCAACTTGATCCATCATCCATGACACCTTACCTTATACTTCAGGAGCGATTTCTACCAAAAACTACGGCTCCGTGAAAGCCACACAAAATATATATAGTCATCCTGAAATTGGACTCATTTCTAGTCGAAAACGGATTTTCAATACTAAATAACTTTATCTTTCCACTACTGACACCTTACGCGAAACTTCTGGAAAGTTTTTCACCCCGATAATGCATTGCAAAAAACGCAACACGAATATTTATAGTCATTCTGAAATATGAATGAAATCTGACTAAAATCAAATTATTCATAAGAACATAGTTCATCTTTCTTCAATGACACCTTACCTGATACTTCAGCTGCGATTATTACTACGGTGAATGGCTCCGTGAAAACCAGAGAGAAAATATATATAGTCATACTGCAGTCGGGTTCATCTCTCTCCAGCAACAACCTTGTATTTCGTTCACTGACACTTACTCTGATATGCTTCGTGCGTTTCTCACTACGAACAAATAATCACAGAAAACTGAACAAATAGATTTATAGTCCTCCTGGATTCAGGTTGATTTCTAATTGTAACATTTTAAAATAACCTATTTGATTATCTTTCAGTGGCACCTTATATGATAAGTCAGGTGCGATTTTTGCCACGAACGATGCACTGGAAAACCACACACAAATTATTTAGAGTGATCCTGAAATCGGGTTCATTTCTAGTCGAAAAAGAATTTTTAATAATCAATTACATTATCTATCCACCAGTGACACCTTACTTGAAATATAGGGAGCGTTTGTCACCACGAAAACACATTGCAAAGTCGGAAAAAAGTCTATATTCATCCTGGGATTGTCATGATTGCTGATTGAAAATTAAATTTTCATAACAATCTGCCTGATCTTTGTTCAGCAACACCTTACTGTTACGTAAGGTGAGATTTTTATTTTCGCCATGGTCCGTCCCTCCGTGTGAACTAGACGCAAAATATTTATAGTCATCATGAAATCGGGTTCATCTTTAGTCGGCAACGAAGATTTCATGATAAACTACTCCGTCTTTCCTGCATAGACACCTACCCAGATATTCTTGGATCTTTTTTCAATAGTACGATCAAACAATCGCAGAAAACTGGAGATAGATATTTATAGTCATCCTGGAATAAGGTTGATTTCTTACTGTATATTGATATTTAATGATATCCTACTTGATCCTTCTTCAGTAACACCTTTCCTGATACTACAAGTGCGATTTTTATCAGGATCCATTGCTCCGTCTGAACTAGACCGAAAATATTTATAGTCATCATGAAATCGGGTTCATTTCTAGTCGCCAACGGAGATTTCAGGACAAAATACAAGGTCTTTCCTGCCCCGACAACTACCGTGATATGACTGGTTCCTATTTCAGCATTACGAACAAACAATCACAGAAAACGGGAAAAAATATAGTCATCCTGGAATAAGGTTGATTTCTTACTGTAAATGGACTTTTAATGATGCCCTACTTGATCCATCTTCAATGACACCTTACATGATACTTCCTAAGTGATTTCTACCACGAACAAAAGCTCCGTGAAAGCCACACAAAATGTTTATAGTCAACCTGAAATTAGGCTCATTTATAGTCGAAAAAGGATTTATAATAATAAAAAGCTCTATCTTTCACTAGTGACACGTTACGAGAAACTTCTGGAGAGTTTTTCACCCCGATAATGCATTACAATAAACGCAACACGAATATTTATAGTCATTCTGAAATATGAATGAAATCTGACTAAAATTAAATAATTCATAAGAACATACTTAATCTTTCTTCTATGACACCTTACTTGATACTTCAGCTGTGATTATTACTACGATGTATGGCTCCGTGAAAAAAAGAAAGAAAATATTTATAGTCATACTGCAATCGAGTTCATCTCTATCCAGCAACAGAGTTGTGTTTCTTTCACTGACACTTACTCTGATATGCTTGGTACGTTTCTCACTACGAACAAATATTCGCAGAAAACTGAACAAATAGATTTACAGTTATCCTGGTTTCAGGTTGACTTTTATTGGAACTGGATATTTTATAATAACCTACTTTATTATCCTTCAGTGACACCTTACTGATACGTCAGCTGGAATTTTTACAACGAGCGATGCACTGGAAAACCACACATTAAATATTTATAGTGATCATGAAATTGGGTTCATTTCTAGTCGAGAAAATATTTTTAATACTCAATTACATTATCTATCCACAAATGACACCTTACTTGAAATATCGGGAGCGTTTTTCACCACGAAAATACGTAGCAAAATCGGAAAAGAAAAGTCTATAATCTTCCTGGAATCGTAATGATTGATGATTGAAAACGAAATTTTCATAATAATCTACTTGATCTTTGTTCAGCAATACCTTTCTGAAACGTAAAGTGCGATTTTTATTTTTGCTACGGTCCATCGTTCCGTGTGAACTAGACACAAAATATTTATAGTCATAATGAAATCGGGTTCATTTCTAGTCGGCAACGATGATTTCATGAAACTATTCTTTGTTTTTCCTGCATAGAGACCTACCATGATATGCTTGGTTCCTTTTACAATACTTCGAAGAAACAATCGCAGAATACGGAAGAAAAATATTTATAGTCATCCTGGAATCCGGTTGATTTCTTACTGTAATTTGACATTTAATGATACCCTACTTGATCCTTCATCAGTGACTCATTTCCTTATTCTTCAGGTGCGATTTTCATCAGGATCCATCGCTCCATCTAAACTAGACACAAAATATTTATAGTCATCATGAAATCGGGTTCATTTCTAGTCGGCAGCTGAGATTTCATGATAAACAATTTCGTCTTTCCAGCACCGACACCTACCATGATACGATTGGTTCCTATTTCAACATTACGAACAAAGAATCACTGAAAACGGGAGAAAAATATTTATAGTCATCCTGAAATAAGGTTGATTTCTTACTGTAAATGGACTTTTAGTGATACCCAACTTGATCCATCATCCATGACACCTTACCTTATACTTCAGGAGCGATTTCTACCAAACACTACGGCTCCGTGAAAGCCACACATAATGTATATAGTCATCCTGAAATTGGACTCATTTCTAGTCGAAAACGGATTTTTATTAATAAATGACTTTATCTTTCCACTAGTGACTCCTTACGCAAAACTTCTGGAGAATTTTTCACACCGATAATGCATTGCAAAAAACGCAACACGAATATTTATAGTCATTTTGAAATATGAATGAAATCTGACTGAAATCATATTATTCATAAGAACACAGTTCATCTTTCTTCAATGACACCTTACCTGATACTTCAGCTGCGATTATTACTACGATGTATGGCTCCGTGAAAACCAGAGAGCAAATACTCATAGTCATACTGCAATCGGGTTCATCTCTTTCTAGCAACAACCTTGTATTTCTATCACTGACACTTACTCTGATATGCTTGGTGCGTTTCTCACTACGAACATATAATCGCAGAAAACTGAACAAATCGATTTACAGACATCCTGGATTCAGGTTGATTTCTAATTGTAACTGGATATTTTATTATAACCTACTTGATTATCTTTCAGTGGCACCTTATCTGATAAGTTATGTGCGATTTTTACCACGAACGATGCACTGGAACACCACACACAAAATATTTATAGTAATACTGAAATCGGGTTCATTTCTAGTCGAGAAAGAATTTTTAATAATAAATTACATTATCTATCCCCAAATGACACCTTACTTGAAATATCGGGAGCATTTTCCACCACGAAAATACATTGCAAAATCGGAAAAAAAAAAGTGTTTATTCATCCTTGAATCGTAATGATTGCTGATTAAAAACGAAATTTTCCTAATAATCTACTTGATCTTCGTTCAGTAACACCTTACTGAAACATAAAGTGCGATTTTTATGTTTACCAGGGTCCATCACTCCGTGTGAACTAGACACAAAATATTTACAGTCATCATGAAATCGGGTTCATTTCAAGTCGGCAACGGAGATTTCATGAAAAACAATTTCGTCTTTCCTGCACCGACACCTACCATGATATGATTGGTTCTTATTTCAACATTACGAGCAAAGAATCACTGAAAACGGGAGAAAAATATTTATAGTCATCCTGGAATATGGTTGATTTCTTACTGTAAATGGACTTTTAATGATGACCAACTTGATCCATCATCCATGACACCTTTCCTTATACTTCAGGAGCGATTTCTACCAAAAACTACGGCTCCGTGAAAACCACACAAAATATATATAGTCATCCGGAAATTGGACTCATTTCTAGTCGAAAACGGATTTTCAATACTAAATAACTTTATCTCTCCACTACTGACACCTAACGCGAAACATCTGGAGAGTTTTTCACCCCGATAATGCATTGCAAAAAACGCAACACGAATATTTATAGTCATTCTGAAATATGAATGAAATCTGACTAAAATCAAATTATTCATAAGAACTTAGTTCATCTTTCTTCAACGACACCTTACCTGATACTTCAGCTGCGATTATTACTACGATGAATGGTTCTGTGAAAACCAGAGAGAAAATATGTATAGTCATACTGCAATCGGGTTCATTTCTTTCCAGCAACATCCTTCTATTTCTTTCATTGACACTTACTCTGATATGCTTCGTGCGTTTCTCACTACGAACAAATAATCGCAGAAAACTGAACAAATAGATTTTTAGTTATCCTGGATTCAGGTTGATTTCTAATTGTAACATTTTATAATAACCTATTTAATTATCTTTCAGTGGCACCTTATATGATAAGTCAGGTGCGATTTTTACCACGAACGATGCACTGGAAAACCACACACAAAATATTTATAGTGATCCTGAAATCGGGTTCATTTCTAGTCGAGAAAGAATTTTTAATAATCAATTACATTATCTATCCACCAGTGACACCTTACTTGAAATATCGGGAGCGTTTATCACCACGAAAATACATTGCAAAGTCGGAAAAAAGTCTATATTCATCCTGGGATCGTAATTATTGCTGATTGAAAATGAAATTTTCTTAACAATCTGCTTGATCTTTGTTCAGCAACACCTTACTGTTACGTAAGGTGCGATTTTTATTTTCGCCATGGTCCATGGCTCCATGTGAACTAGACACAAAATATTTATAGTCATCATGAAATCGGGTTCATTTCTAGTCGGCAACGAAGATTTCATGATAAATTACTCCGTCTTTCCTGCATAGACACCTACCCAGATATTCTTGGATCTTTTTTCAATATGTCGCACCGCTGCCCAGGTGTCGTTACGGTATTTCTCGGGAATATATTCTCCCGTATTTAATACTGAATGGTAACGTGGTAAAATCCGCCTCGACACTGGCAACGCGCGACATGGGGGACTTCACTAACACGCCACTACACACATGTACTCAGAACTGGGAACTGGAAGAAGTGAAAAATTCTAGGCTTTAATTACAAAATAGTTTTTACAAAAATCTACAAATAACTCTGAGGTAATTCCCACCTCATTTCACTTCACGTGCAAATGTGCCAAAAAACCGCACATACACGTCTACTCTTAAGTCACTTGAATACTAACACTATTTTAATAAAGCAAAGCCAGTCTTGTAAAAAATCACTAGTGCTGTTATATATATAGCACTCTTTACTCACTCACATATATGAAATTTCACTGTTACATCAGTACAAGAAAAACACATTTAAACATTTAAATCTTGACTCCCTCCGATTCTAACTAGGAGGCCTTGTACTAGTCCCAGACGACAGACAAATAAAATAGCACTGCTAGTCGGTTGTACCCGCGATTACACAAGCATGTACTTTTTCACTTACTACCAGTAGTGCTCTCATTGCTGACTCCCTGGAACTTTACTCTCGGCTATACAGCGACGTCTCTGCACCAGGCTACGTCGGGCTGCGTCTATCTGCCTTGCTGTCCACTAGGGCTCTCCTCCAGAGTCTAGTTCCACTGAACTCTCTAGCCCTGTCTGGCCTCAGAAAGTTGCCGGTGTTCACTAGCGGCTCATGTGGTCGCGAGGTGGGTGATGACTTCACCCACTCACCCAACGCCGTCACCCACATCTCACTCGCTTCATCCGTTCAGAAGCCAGGCCAAATCTGCAGACGTAGCTCACGCTCTCACAGTCGGATAACGCCCAACCAGCAGTCTTGTGCATAAACAAATTGACAAACACCACCTGCACCACTCCTCACTATCTCTTCTCTCCTCCTTCCTCCAGTTATCTCTTTCTCTCAACCTCCCTTCCTTATTCCATCTCCCTATTGCCCACAGGTGTACGCGGAATCCATCGAACCCCTACTCTTTCCCCCCTGTCTGCGTTTCATCCTAAACTCACGTCCGGCAGGCGTTGTCACCTTCACACCTGTCACAGCTGCGTGTCTACTCACACCTGCCTGAGGGGATGCATGTCGGCTTCCCGACAAATAGTACGATCAAACAATCGCAGAAAACAGGAGATAAATATTTATAGTCATCCTGGAATAAGGTTGATTTCTTACTGTAAGTTGATATTTAATGATACCCTACTTGATCCTTATTCAGTAACACCTTTCCTGATACTTCAGGTGCGTTTTTATCAGGATCCATTGCTCCGTCTGAACTAGACTGTAAATATTTATAGTCATCATGAACTCGGGTTCATTTCTAGTCGCCAACGGACATTTCATGACAAAATACAACGTCTTTCCTGCACAGACAACTACCATGATATGACTGGTTCCTATTTCAGCATTACGAACAATCACAGAAAACGGGAGAAAAATATAGTCATCCTGGAATAAGGTTGATTTCTTACTGTAAATGGACTTTTAATGACACCTTACATGATACTTCCTAAGTGATTTCTACCACGAACAAAAGCTCCGTGAAAGCCACACAAAATGTTTATAGTCATCCTGAAATTAGGCTCATTTATAGTCGAAAAAGGATTTATAATAATAAAAAGCTTTACCTTTCACTAGTGACACGTTACGAGAAACTGGAGAGAATTCACCTCGATAATGCATTACAATAAACACAACACGAATATTTATAGTCATTCTGAAATATGAATGAAATCTGACTAAAATTAAATAATTCATAAGAACATACTTGATCTTTCTTCTATGACACCTTACCTGATACTTCAGCTGCGATTATTACTACGATGTATGGCTCCGTGAAAAAAAAAAGAGAAAATATTTATAGTCATACGGAAATCGAGTTCATTTCTATCCAGCAACAGCCATGTGTTTCTTTCACTGACAGTTACTCTGATATGCTTGGTACGTTTCTCACTACGAACAAATAATCGCAGAAAACTGAACAAATAGATTTACAGTTATCCTGGTTTCAGGTTGACTTTTATTGGAACTGGATATTTTATAATAACCTACTTTATTATCCTTCAGTGACACCTTACTGATACGTCAGGTGGGATTTTTACAACGAGCGATGCACTGGAAAACCACACATAAAATATTTATAGTGATCATGAAATTGGGTTCATTTCTAGTCGAGAAATTTTTTTTAATAGTCAATTACATTATCTATCCACAAATGACACCTTACTTGAAATATCGGGAGCGTTTTTCACCACGAAAATACATTGCAAAATCGGATAAGAAAAGACAATAATCTTCCTGGAATCGTAATGATTGATGATTGAAAACGAAATTTTCATAATAATCTAGTTGATCTTTGTTCAGCAATACTTTGCTGAAACGTAAAGTGCGATTTTTATTTTTACCATGGTCCATCGCCCCGTGTGAACTAGACACAAAATATTTATAGTCATCATGAAATTGGGTTCATTTCTAGTCGGCAACGAAGATTTCATGATAAAATTCTTCGTTTTTCCTGCATAGAGACCTACCATGATATGCTTGGTTCCTTTTACAATAGTTCGAAGAAACAATCGCAGAATACGGAAGAAAAATATTTATAGGCATCCTGGAATAAGGCTGATTTCTTACTGTAATTTGACATTTAATGATACCCTACTTGATCCTTCTTCAGTGACTCATTTCCTTATTCTTCAGGTGCGATTTTCATCAGGATCCATCGCTCCATCTAAACTAGACACAAAATATTTATAGTCATCATCAAATCGGGTTCATTTCTAGTCGGCAACTGAGATTTCATGATAAACAATTTCGTCGTTCCAGCACCGACACCTACCATGATACGATTCGTTCCTATTTCAACATTACGAACAAAGAATCACTGAAAACGGGAGAAAAATATTTATAGTCAACCTGGAATAAGGTTGATTACTTACTGTAAATGGACTTTTAATGATACCCAACTTGATCCATCATCCATGACACCTTACCTTATACATCAGGAGCGATTTCTACCAAAAATTTCAGCTCCGTGAAAGCCACAAATAATGTATATAGTCATCCTGAAATTGGACTCATTTCTAGTCGAAAACGGATTTTTATTAATAAATAATTTTATCTTTCCACTAGTGACTCCTTACGCGAAACTTCTGGAGAGTTTTTCACACCGGTAATGCATTGCAAAAAACGCAACACGAATATTTATAGTCATTTTGAAATATGAATGAAATCTGACTGAAATCAAATTATTCATAAGAACTTAGTTCATCTTTCTTCAGTGACACCTTACCTGATACTTCAGCTGCGATTATTACTACGATGTATAGCTCCGTTAAAACCAGAGAGAAAATACTTATAGTCATACTGCAATCGGGTTTATCTCTTTCTAGCAACAACCTGGTATTTCTTTCACTGACACTTACTATGATATGCTTGGTGCGTTCCTCACTACGAACATATAATCGCAGAAAATGAACAAATAGATTTACAATCATCCTGGATTCAGGTTGATTTCTAATTGTAACTGGATATTTTATAATAACCTACTTGATTATCTTTCAGTGGCACCTTATCTGATAAGTTATGTGCGATTTTTACCACGAACGATGCACTGGAACACCACACACAAAATATTTATAGTGATACTGAAATCGGGTTCATTTCTAGTCGAGAAAGAATTTTTAATAATCAACTACATTATCTATCCACCAATGACACCTTACTTGAAACTTCGGGAGCGTTTTTCACCACGAAAATACATTGCAAAGTCGGAAAAAAAATCTATACTCATCCTGGAATGGTAATGATTCCTGAATAAAAACGAAATTTTTATAATAATCTACTTGATCTTTGTTGAGAACACCTTACTGTTACGTATGGTGCGATTTTTATTTTTCCATGGTCCATCGCTCAGTGTGAACTAGACACAAAATATTTATAGTCATCATGAAATCGGGTTCATTTCTAGTCGGCAACGAAGATTTCATGATAAACTACTCCGTCCTTCCTGCATAGACACCTACCCTATTATGCTTGGTTCCTTTTTCAATAGTACGAACAAACAATCGCAGAAAACGGGAGAAAAATATTTATAATCATCACGGAATAAGGTTGATTTCTTACTATAAATGAACTTTAAATGATGCCCTACTTGATTCATCTTCAATGACACCTTTCCTGATACTTCAGGAGCTATTTCTAGCAAGAACTACGGCTCCGTGAAAGCCATAGAAAATGTTTATAGTCATCATGAAATTGGGCTCATTTGTAGTCGAAAACGGATTTTTAATAATAAATAACTTTAAGTGGTAGGTGGTGGCGACCATCATCCACTCACTTGATGTAGTGCTGCCTACTTTTTCCTTAGCCTTTATCATTCTTTTTCTGTGCCTGCCCTTCTCTTTTCCTATTTCTCCCATCTTTCCTGTCACTTCTTATTGCTTTTCTTTCCAGTACAGGTGGCATAAGATTGAGTGACAAGCTAAATGGTTTCCAGTAATCCAAGAAACCATTTACAACTCTGGGTGGTAACCATATAACCAAACCATACGTGCTCCCTACGTGTCAACAAGTGGGTTGGTGGAGTGTTAGTGTCCCTCACTGTAAAACAAATAACTCAATGTCAAATGACCATCCCTTACAGGATTATGTTGTCTGGCAATAGATAGATGGATAGAACTTTATCTTTCCATTAGTGACACGTTACGCGAAACTTCTGGAGTGTTTTTGACGCCGATAATGTATTGCAAAAAACGCAACACGAATATATATAGACATCCTGAAATATGAATGAAATCTGCCTGAAATCAAATTATTCATAAGAACATTCTTGATCTTTCTTCTATGACACCTTACATGATACTTCAAATGCGATTATTACTACGATGTAGGGCTCCGTCAAACGAAGAGAGAAAATATTTATAGTCATACTGCAATCAGGTTCATCTCTTTCCAGCAACAACCTTGTATTTCTTTCACTGACACTTACTTTGATATGCTTGGTACGTTTCTCATTACGAACAAATAATCGCAGAAAACTGAACAAATAGATTTATAGTCATCCTGGATTCAGGTTGATTTTCAATGTAACTGGATATTTAATAATAACCTACTTTATCATCCTTCAGTGACACATTATTTGATACGTCAGGTGCGATTTTTACAACGAGCGATGCACTGGAAAATTGCCCACAAAATATTTGTTGTGATCCTGAAATCGATTTTATTTCTAGTCAAGAAAGAATTTTTCATAATAAATTGCATGATCTATCCCCAAATGCGACCGTACTTGAAATATCGGGAGCGTTTTCACCACGAAAATACATTCCAAAACAGGAAAGAAAAGTCTATAGTCATCCTTGAATCGTAATGATTGCTGATTAAAAACGAAATTTTCCTAGTAATATACTTCATCTTCGTTCAGTAACACCTTACTGAAACGAAAAGTGCGATTTGTATGTTTACAAGGGTCCATCGCTCCGTGTGAACCAGACAAAATATTTATAGTCATCATGAAATCGGGTTCATTTCTAGTCGGCAACGGAGATTTCATGAAAAACAATTTCGTCTTTCCTGCACCGACACCTACCATGAAATGATTGGTTCTTATTTCAACATTACGAGCAAAGAATCTCTGAACACGGGAGAAAAATATATATAGTCATCCTGGAATTTGGTTGATTTCTTACTGTAAATGAACTTTTAATGATGCCCAACTTGATCCATCATCCATGACACCTTACCTTATACTTCAGGAGCGATTTCTACCAAAAACTACGGCTCCGTGAAAGCCACACAAAATGTATATAGTCATCCTGAAATTGGACTCATTTCTAGTCGAAAACCGATTTTTATTAATAAATAACTTAATCTTTTCACTAGTGACACCTTGCGCGAAACTTCTGGAGAGTTTTTCACCCCGATAATGCATTGCAAAAAACGCAACACGAATATTTACAGTCATTTTGAAATATGAATGAAATCTGACTGAAATCAAATTATTCATAAGAACATAGTTCATCTTTCTTCAATGACACCTTACCTGATACTTCAGCTGCGATTATTACTACGATGTATGGCTCCGTGAAAACCAGAGACAAAATATTTATAGTCATAATGCAATCGGGTTCATCTCTTTCTAGCAACAACCTTGTATTTCTTTCACAGACACTTACTCTGATATGCTAGGTGCGTATCTCACTACGAACAAATAATCGCAGAAAAGTAAAGAAATAGATTTACAATCATCCTGGATTCAGGTTGATTTCTAATTGTAACTGGATATTTTATAATAAGCTACTTGATTATCTTTCAGTGGCACCTTATCTGATAAGTCATGTGCGATTTTTACCACGAACGATGTACTGGAAAACCACACACGAAATATTTATAGTGATACTGAAATCGGGTTCATTTCTAGTCGAGAAAGAATTTTTAATAATCAATTACATTATCTATCCACCAATGACACCTTACTTGAAATATCGGGAGCGTTTTTCACCACGAAAATACATTGCAAAGTCGCAAAAAAAAAGTCTATATTCTTTTTGGAATCGTAATGATTGCTGATTAAAAACGAGATTTTCATAATAAACTACTTGATCTTTGTTCAGAACACCTTATTGTTACGTAAGGTGCGATTTCTATTTTTGCCATGGTCCATCGCTCCATGTGAACTAGACACAAAATGTATAGTCATCATGAAATCGGGTTCAATTCTAGTCGGCAACGAAAATTTCATGATAAACTACTCCGTCTTTCCTCCATAGACACCTACCCTATTATGCTTGGTTCCTTTTTCAATAGTACGAACAAACAATCGCAGAAAACGGGAGAAAAATATTTATAATCATCACGGAATAAGGTTGATTTCTTACTGTAATTTGACATTTATAGATTCCCTACTTGATCCTTCTTAAGTGACACCTTTTCTGATATTTCAGGTGCTATTTTTATCAGGATCCATCGCTCCATCTGAACTAGACACAAAATATTTATTGTCATCATGAAATCGAGTTCTTTTGTCGTCGGCAACGGAGATTTCATGATAAACTACTTCGTCTTTCCTGCTCCGACGACTACCATGATATGACTGTTTCCTATTTCAACATTACGAACAAAGTTTCGCAGGAAACGTGAGAAAAATATTTATAGTCATCCTAGAATAAGGTTGATTTCTACTATAAATGAACTTTTAATGATGCCCTACTTGATCCATCTTCAGTGACACCTTTCCTGATACTTCTGGAGCTATTTCTACCAAGAACTATGGCTCCGTGAAAGCCATAGAAAATGTTTATAGTTATCATGAAATTGGGCTCATTTGTAGTCGAAAACGGATTTTTAATAATAAATAACTTTAAATGGTAGGTGGTGGCGACCATCATCCACTCACTTGATGTAGTGCTGCCTACTTTTTCATTAGCCTTTATCATTCATTTTCTGTGCCTGCCCTTCTCTTTTCCGATTTCTCCCATATTTCCAGTCACTTCTTATTACTTTTCTTTCCTTTACAGGTGGCTTTAGATTGAGTGACAAGCCAAATGGTTTCCAGTAAGCCAAGAAACCATTTGCAAATCTGGGTGGTAACCATATAACCAAACAATACGTGATCCCTACGTGTCAACAAGTGGGTTGGTGGAGGGTTAGTGTCCCTCCCTGTAAAACAAATAACTCAAAGTCAAATGGCCATCCCTTACGGGATTATGGTGTCTGGCAATAGATAGATAGATAGATAGAACTTTGTCTTTCCATTAGTGACACGTTATGCGAAACTTCTGGAGAGTTTTTCACCCCGATAATGTACTGCAAAAAACGCAACACGAATATATATAGACATTCTGAAATATGAATGAAATCTGACTGAAATCAAATTATTCATAAGAACATTCGTGATCTTTCTTCTATGACACCTTACCTGATACTTCAAATGCGATTATTACTACGATGTAGGGCTCCGTCAAAAGAAGAGAGAAAATATTTGTAGTCATACTTCAATCGGGTTCATCTCTATCCAGCAACAACCTTGTATTTATTTCACTGACACTTACTCTGATATGCTTGGTACGTTTCTCACTACGAACAAATAATCGCAGAAAACTGAACAAATAGATTTACAGTTATCCTCGATTCAGGTTGATTTTTATTGGAACTGGATATTTTATAATAACCTACTTTATTATCCTTCAGTGACACCTTATCTGATACGTCATGTGGGATTTTTACAACGAGCCATGCACTGGAAACCCACAGACAAAATATTTATAGTGATCATGAAATCGGGTTCATTTCTAGTCGAGAAAAATTTTTTAATAGTCAAATACATTATCTATCCACAAATGACACCTTACTTGATAAATCGGGAGCGTTTTTCACCACGAAAATACATTGCAAAATCGAAAAGGAAAAGTCTATAGTCATCCTTGAATCGTAATGATTGCTGATTGAAAACGAAATTTTCATAATAATCTACTTGGTCTTTGTTCAGCAATACCTTACTGAAACGTAAAGTGCGATTTTTATTTTTACCAGGGTCCATCGCTCCGTGTGACCTAGACACAAAATATTTATAGTCATCATGAAGTCGGGTTCATTTCTAGTCGGCAACGAAGATTTCATGATAAAGTACTTCGTCTTTCCTGCATAGACACCTACCCTGATATGCTTGGTTCCTTTTTCAATAGTACGAACAAACAACCGCAGAAAACGGGAGAAAAATATTTATAATCATCCTGGAATAAGGTTGATTTCTTGCTGTAATTTGACATTTAATGATTCCCTACTTGATCCTTTTTCAGTGACACCTTTTCTGATACTTCAGGTGCTGTTTTTATCAGGATCCATCGTTCCGTCTAAACTAGACACAAAACATTTATAGTCTTCATGAAATCGAGTTCTTTTGTAGTCGGCAACGGAGATTTCATGATAAACTACTTTGTCTTTCCTGCTCCGACAACTACCATGATATGACTGGTTCCTATTTCAACATTACGAACAAAGATTCGCAGAAAACAGGAGAAAAATATTTACAGTCATCCTAGAATAATGTTGATTTCTTACTATAAATGGACTTTTAATGATGCCCTACTTGATCCATCTTCAATGACACCTTACTTGATACTTCAGGAGCTATTTCTACCAAGAACTATGGCTCCGTGAAAGCCATAGAAAATGTTTATAGTCATACTGAAATTGGGCTCATTTGTAGTCGAAAACGGATTTTTAATAATAAATAACTTTAAGTGGTAGGGAGTGCCGTCCATCATCCACTCACATTATGTAGTGCTGCCTACTTTTTCCTTAGCCTTTATCATTCTTTTTCTGTACCCGCCCTCCTCTTTTCCTATTTCTCCTAACTTTCCTGTCACTTCTTATTGCTTTTCTTTCCTGAACAGGTGGCTTTACATTGAGTGACAAGCCAAATGGTTTCCTGTAAGCCAAGAAACCATTTACAACTCTGGGTGGTAACCATATAACCAAACCATACGTGATCCCTGCGTGTCAACAAGTGGGTTGGAGGAGGGCTAGTGTCCCTCCCTGTAAAACATATAAATCAAAGTCAAATTTCCACCCCTTACGAGATTATGGTGTCTGGCAATAGATAGATAGACAAAACTTTATCTTTTCATTAGTGACACGTTACGCGAAACTTCTGGAGAGTTTTTCATCCCGATAATGTATTGCAAAAAACGCAACACGAATATATATATTCATTCTGAAATATGAATGAAATCTGACTGAAATCAAATTATTCATAAGAACATTCTTAATCTTTCTTATATGACACTTTACATGATACTTCAGCTGCGATTATTACTACGATGTAGGGCTCCGTGAAAAGAAGAGAGAAAATATTTATAGTCATACTGCAATCGGGTTCATCTCTTTCCAGCAACAACCTTGTATTTCTTTCACTGACACTTACTCTGATATGCTTGGTACGTTTCTCACTACGAACAAATAATCGCAGAAAACTGAACAAATAGATTTATAGTCATCCTGGATTCAGGTTGATTTTAAATGTAACTGCATATTTTATAATAACCTACTTTATTATCCTTCAGTGACATCTTATTTGATACGTCAGGTGCGATTTTTACAACGAACGATGCACTGGAAAATTGCACACAAAATATTTATAGTGATCCTGAAATCGGGTTCATTTCTAGTCAAGAATGAATATTTAATAATCAATTACATTATCTATTCACAAATGACACCTTACTTGAAATATCTGGAGCGCTTTTCACAACCAAAAGCAAAATCGGAAAAAAAGTCTATAGTCATCCTTCAATCGTAATGATTGCTGATTGAAAACGAAATTTTCCTAATAATCTACTTGATCTTCGTTCAGTAACACCTTACCGAAACGTAAAGTGCGATTTTTATTTTTTCCAGGGTCCATCGCTACGTGTGAACTAAACACAAAATATTTATAGTCATCATGAAATCGGGTTCATTTCTAGTCGGCAACGGAGATTTCATGATAAACAATTTCGTCTTTCCTGCACCGACACCTACCATGATATGATTGGTTACTGTTTCATCATTACGAACAAAGAATCAGTGAAAACGTAAGAAAAATATTTATAGTCATCCTGGAATAAGGTTGATTTCTTACTGTAAATGGACTTTCATTGATGCCCAACTTGATCCATCGTCCATGACACCTTACCTTATACTTCAGGAGCGATTTCTACCATGAACTACGGCTCCGTGAAAGCCACACAAAGTATATATAGTCATCCTGAAATTGGACTCACTTCTAGTCGAAAACGGGTTTTTATTAATAAATAACTTTATCTTTCCACTAGTGACACCTTACGGGAAATTGCTGGAGAGTTTTTCACCTCGATAATGCATTGCAAAAAACGCAATACGAATATCTATAATCATTCAGAAATATGAATGAAATCTGACTGAAATCAAATTATTCATAAGAACATAGTTCATCTTTCTTCAATGACACCTTACCTGATACTTCAGCTGCGATTATTACTACGATGAATGGCTCCGTGAAAATCAGAGAGAAAATATTTATAGTCATATTGCAATCGGGTTCATCTCTTTCCAGCAACAACCTTGTATATCTTTCACTGACAGTTGCTCTGATATGCTTGGTGCGTTTCTCACTACGAACAAATAATCACAGAAAACTGAACAAATAGATTTATAGTCATCCTGGATTCAGGTTGATTTCTAATAGTAACTGGATATTTTATAATAACCTACTTGATTATCTTTCGGTGGCACCTTAGCTGATAAGTCAGGTGCGATTTTTACCACGAACGATGCACTGGAAAACCACACACAAAGCATTTATAGTGACCCTGTAATCGGGTTCATTTCTAGTCGAGAAAGAATTTTTAATAATCAATTACATTATCTATCCACATATGACACCTTACTTGAAATACTGGGAGCATTTTTCACCAATGAAGGAAGTTAAAATGGGGAAAGCCCCAGGGATTGATGGACTGTGTGACGAAATGCTGAAGCATGGGGGAGACATGGTAATAGAATGTATGTGGAAGGTGTGCAGATTGACTTGGGAGGAGGGTAGAGTCCCGGAGGATTGGAAGTCAGGTATAATTATTCCTCTGTACAAAGTAAAAGGGGAAAAAGCAGTGTGTGGTAATCATAGGGGCGTTTGCCTTCTCAGTGTAATAGGAAAAGAATATGGTAGGATACTTATTGACAGAGTTAGGGAAATTACTGAGGAATTAGTTGGAGAAGAACAAGGAGGTTTTAGGAAGGGAAGAGGTTGTGTAGACCAGATATTCATTCTTAGATCCTTAGTGGAAAAGTTTCTAGAGAAGAGCAAGAAGTTGTATGTAGCCTTTATGGATCTGGAGAAAGCATATAACAGGGTGGATAGACAAGGTTTGTGGAAGGTATTAAGAATATATTGAGTGGATGGGAAGCTGTTGAAGGCAGTGAAGAGTATGTATGAGAGAGCTAAGGCTGCAGTGCGTGTGGATGGCAAACTGAGTGAATCTTTCCATTTGAAGGTTGGATTCAATCAAGAATGTGTTATGTCTACATGGTTGTTCAATCTGTATATGGATAGGGTTATAAAAGAGATACAAGGTCGGGCAGTGGATGTTGGAGTGGCCCTAGTGAGAGAGGGCAGTGTTTGGAAACTCCCTGTACTGTTGTTTGCAGATGATACTGTGTTGTTGAGCGAAGATGAAGGGGAGCTGCAAGGCTTGGTAGATGAGTTTGGGAGAGTGTGTAAGAAACGGAATCTAAAGGTGAATGTAGGGAAGAGTAAAGTGATGGTCTTCGAGAGAAGTGAAGCCAGTGAATGTACAGTG
>JAGKTI010016808.1:0-19093 GCA_018397915.1 Birgus latro | reverse complement strand
ACACTGCATAAAATTGTTTGAAATCTATATGTCATCTGATTGAGGTGAGGTGGCTTTTTCCTCTCTTCAGATAATCGTCCGTACACTAAAACTACACTCCATAAGACGGTATTTTGAAATCTAAATGCGCGATTGTGTGATCAAGCCCCTAATTCTTGGCAGTCATTTATGAAGCACCTGTACTTCTTGGATACGATTAGCCTGCATCCCGCATTCTAAAGCGTAGTCAGCAATGATAAAGAAAGGTCAGACGTGTTCTATCATCATCATCATCAAAATCACATGCTTCGGAAATTATCAAGAAGGGACGGGGGGGGGGGGGCTCGTCCACCCCCTGGAGTGTTCAGTAGAAATAATGCAATAAACAGGGCACGGATTTTTGGAGAAGAGCCTAAATTTTCCTCTAATTTTTCGAAGCATGTGTTGATGATTGTACACGGGTAACCTTTCTGCATCGGTGTTGACTGGATTGTGTAATGTGGGATGCAGGCTGTTCTCATCTAACATTATCAGGTGATCTAAATATCTGTCAGAAATTAGGAGAGTGATTATACATTCGCGCACTCAGTTTTAGCAATACGGTCTTATGCATCAAGAGAGTATAGTACCAGCTGTGACGATGGAAGGTGTTGCGTGAAATAGTTTGTGATACTGAACTGAAGCACACACACACACACACACACACACACACACACACACACACACACACACACACACACGGGCAGCATGGCAGGGAAGAATACTCACTAATGTTCGTAAAGGAATGGGAAATAGGGAAGGTGTTACGTGAAATTCTGTTATGTGATGATATGGAGTATGACAGAACAGTATGGGATGGAATGACCTCTCTGGCGTTCTTGGAGAAATGAGAAATATGATAGGTAACACCGATGTTGTTGATATGGCCCAGGCTCATCAGAACGTGAACCCGGTGGACTGCAGGTTGAAGTTGCTCTTTTCCTGCTGCCCACCACCCAGCGTTTGGGGTATAGGGAGGAAGATCAGGAACGTTTATATAACCGGGTAGTGGAGTCGCCAGGTTATATTGGTGCCACCACGTGAAGGCGTCTCTCTCCAGCACCCAGGACACAGTGCTGGCGGGAGTATCAGTGAACATTTGATCGCGAGAGGACAGTCGTGAAGCGGAGGGTCGTATTCTAGGTAGCGTAGGAGGCTTCGTAGCACCTTCTCTTTGGCGATTTAGACTGTTTTGCTTGTGACACCGTATCGTTCTCTTGTATGCTATTGATATTGCTTTGATATCGACATCAGTTTGCACCAAGAGCATAATGGAGGATACGGGGGTGCTATGTGCAGAATAAATCGCTAAGAAAGAGTTGCTACGAAATCTCCAAAAGCCACTTACAGGGCTCATGTCTAGTCACATCGGAGAATTCGTAACGCTTCTTCTTCAGCGACTTATTTTCTAGTAGCATTTTAATATCCACTTGTATGCCATAGATACAAATTCCATCGGCACCAAAAGTGTCTTAATTTCATAAAAGAAAATGCCAATACGCAATATACAAAGTAAATCGTAAAGGAAAACATGCTACGATGACTCCCATGCTATGTAGGCCGATATTCTCGACGGTTAAGGGAGTTTCCTAACATCATTCCTAAGCGATTTATTTTGCTTCGCACTCCTTACCATCCCCTTCTGTGTTATATAAATCCTTCAAACATCACCATACTCTCCGCAAATAACGTACAGAAGGATATTAACCAGCCAACTCCAAAACTAAATCGCTAAGGAAGAGGTGTTAGGGAGCCTCCTTTCCCCACGAGACTATTGGCCTTGGAACACTACTTAGTGACCCAAGAGTACACTTTGACCTACACTCCGCTACACCCACACACACACTACCGATCCACTGGCCTTCGGTTCCTTGGCCTATGTGGAGGGCTAATGGTGGGTTAGGTAATGGGGAAATTATGAGGGTATGCGTGTGTTGGGTTGTGGTGTTTGGGTGGGGTGTTATAGGGGGGGGGAGAGAGAGAGAGAGAGAGAGAGAAGGATGACAAAAGGAAGAGAATGATGCCAACCTTTTACTTGCGACAGATGTATAGATTTCACACACACACACACACACACACACACACACACACACACACATACACACACACACACACAAACACACGCACACACACGCCATACATCTCCCCCAGTAATAGGGTGGCAAACATACGGCACTTAGGGATTGGTGAAAACTTGTATAACTTTCATGTGTATTTCCACGCACACCTTGCCAGAAAAAAAAAGTAACAGCAATAACAACAAGAACTCCATCATCATCATCATCATCATCATCATCACCATCACCATTATCATCATCATTATGTTTTTCTTAACGCAAGGAATAGGAGAGATACAAAAACAGGCGAAAGAAAGCACAATAATAACAAACAAACAGACAGCCAAGTTAAACACACTTTCGTTTCCTCATCAGTCAAGTCTTTAAAATTTATGGCTCCACCTCAGGCCAAACAATGCACACACACAAAAAAGCCAAGTCTTGTTTACTGTGCAACAAAGATCATAATTTCCTTTGACTGTCAAGTAAATATAAACTTGCAGCTCTGTCTTATGCCTCTTCATACATGCATACATTATACATTCATTTCTGTCTTTCGTCAGTGATGTTACAGTATTTATGTCCATGCTTCTCTTATTCACACATTTACTTACCGTATTCATTTATCCATCTATCCCTTAGTCCTCCTTCGGTCAACTAATATTTATATATATTTCTTCCGTTCATTCCTGTCCCGTTAATTCGTTTTAACTTTTTGACCTTCCATACTCGTTAATTCACAGATTCACTGACCACATCCATCTATTCATTAATCCATCAATCCATCCACCATCGTTAACACTGCATCTGTCCACCTCAAACTTTCGTCAATTTGTCAGCTTCTTCACTTTCCATCCGGTGCTTATTCACACATGGACTTACCACATCTGTCCACCCATCCATACATCCATCCTTCTGTCCTTCCTCAGTTCTTTGCTTGATTTCCATACCTCGCTTGTTCACACATTCATTCACTACATCCACGCATCTTCTCCCTGGTCTTTTATTGCTTCTCTCGCCTCCATAACATTCACTAACTCCTGTGACTCACTCTCAGTTGAATAATTTCGTCTGAGAGGGTTAATGGTAGCAGTATTAACACTTTCAGGCTCCTATGATCACTCCCAGCTTAGTAAAATCTCTTGTGCTAGCTGGAATGGAATGCTAGACTTGCTCGATCCACGAGAGGGTCAACAGTGCCAATATTCACAAAGCCATACTACCCTCAGTCTGAATACATTTGTTTGACGTCAACCAGAATGAAATACTACAGTGTCTGAAGGATGGGAGGGTATTTTTCCACATCTCGCTTACTCACACATTCACCAGAGCAACCCACACGTACTTGGCGTGTGCAAACAGGTCGATACAGCGCATAATTACACCTACCACATCCATTAATCTTACTCTTGACATCATGCAAAACGCAAGGACCACTCACGCTCCCCGACCAACAATTACATAGTGAAAAAATAAAAGCCAGCTATCGTACAGTAACACTTACACCATCAGTCCATTCCAGTATAATTACAATACCATACAAAACAGTGGAATAACTTTAACAACTCTTGCAATGACGTTACAGTTAGATTACAATATTAACTCTCCATTTCTCCATTCATCCCGATGACGTATTTTTAGTTATTTCCTGCTATTACCAGACGATATTACCGTATTTAACTTAGGGAAATTGTCTTATAGAGGGGTTAATTAAGGGTATATCTCAAGCCTCCAGTTCGAAAAGTCTGTCTAAGCTAAACAGAATCGTCTGAAAATGGCGGGACAAAGAAAAAGTAAAGCAATAAGTTATCTCCACATTACCCAGCTCAAGATATAGGGTCCCGAGGCTAGGCTACCGTAGGCTATTGTTTAAGGGTAGATGACGGGCTCAGTACATTTAAGGGTTGATGACAGGCCCAGTACAATTAAGAGTAGATGACGAACTCAGTACATTTAAGGGTAGTTGATGGGCTCAGTGCACTTAAAGGTAGATGACGGGCTCAGTACATTTAAGGGTTGATGATGAGCCCAGTACACTTAAGGGTTGATGATGAGCCCGGTATTTTTAAGGGATGATGATGGGCTCAGTACATTTAAGGGTTGGTGACGGGCTTAGTACATTTTAGGGTAGATGATGGTCTCAGTACATTTAAGGGTTGATGATGGGCTCAGTGCATTTAAGGGTAGATGATGGTCTCAGTACATTTAAAGATAGATGATGGGGTCAGTACATTTAAGAGTTGATGATGAGCCCTGTACATTTAAGGGATGATGATGGGCTCAGCACATTTAAGGGTAGATGATGATCTCAGTACATTTAAGGGTTGATGATGGGCTAAGTGCATTTAAGGGTTGATGATGGGCTCAGTACATTTAAGGGTTGGTGACGGGTTCAATACATTTAAGGGTAGATGATGGGCTCAGTACATTTAAGGGTTGATAATGGGCTCAGTACATTTAAGGGTAGATGATGGACTCAGTACATTTAAGGGTAGATGACGGGCTCAGTACAGATGACTGGGTGTAATGACTGGGTGTACAGGTTGAAAATAAATGGCAATAATATTTTTGTCTTTACACCATAATATGCCACAGTTTTCTACATTATTGCTGTGATGTTATGTATTCTTTACAGTGATTCAGTATTTATTTATTTTCGGTTGAAAGATGACACTCGAGACTAATATATTACCAATGTGTTCCTATATATTTTGTGACAGTTATCCACATTTCTAAAAGGAAAAACCATAGAGAGTTTAAAAGTTTTATCATAAAGGTCCCTAGAGAGGAGCATAATGCGCTTCCCTGAAAAGAGGGACGCTCTCTGTTGTGATCTGTCATAGGGACGACACCGTGTCCCCCAGCCTGAAGCTTTTTTTTTTTTTTTTCCCTAGTCCCATTATGAGTTAGTACATTGACTTCTAAGCCCCTATAGGTATTTTGCTAGTATTAGACCTATATTAGTAATGAAGTGAAATCTAAACGAAAATCGTGGGATATGGGAAGAGGTACAGAACAACTGTGTGAAGAGGTATAAAACAGCTGTGTCAGCAGCTTGCCGCCCTAGAGAACAACTGAGCAGTCTCTTACACCATTCTGATACTAAGAACTTTTGTAATTATGAAATAAGGGCGATGAGTTATTATTATCCTGTGCAGTATCACTCAAACAAAATAAAGGTTAGAGTGGTCAAAGGGCAGCTGCATCATCTTAATTACTTGAAATACTCATATGAACATTTTTAGTTTTCATATTTAAGTACTTCGCTTTAGTAATTGGCTTGAAACTACCTGAAAGTTTCAACACTTTCAGAGGTGTAGGTCTTGGAGTGGACTTCAACCAAATTCTGGCATAGTATTCTCCTTTTGAGATGGGGTCCAGCATGGCCAATGTCTGGGTTTCGAGTACTTTTCAAGCCTTACTCTTACCAGGAACAAGTCCAGTCTCCCGGATATCAACTAATATGTATGGAGATACAGCTAGTTAAAAAAGGGCCACCATCTACTGTGATATGTTCGACGACTTCCCTCAGGAAAGTACTCTTCTTCCCAGAAAACACAATGGAGAACCCTCAGCAGGGTCAAGAATTTGGTTTCCTGTACTAAATTGAAGGGTCAACACTGCCACGCATATCAGAGGCTTCACCAAGTCATAGTATGGACACTTCTTTATACTATTGTTACTGGGGGTATATATTACAGTGCACAATAAACCCTTCATTAATCACCAAAAGGGGTAAGGTAAAGCTCACAAGAAAACTAACTTACTTTACACTGTAACATACACCAAAGAAGAAACCAGGATTCGTTTTACAAGGGAGAATTCACATTGGCCTCATGATACAAAGATAAAACGAGTTATTTCTCTTACCTAACCAGATAACAATCAGTGAAGGCTAAGTATTTACAGAGCTTGAGAAACTAGGAGAACTCGTCGATGATATAATCCAGATATAATCCACAAACTAGTGCTTAATGGCGAAGTGAACCAATAACGGGAAATGGTGCACAAACAATGTGTTTTGTAATCAAAGTAACGTGTTTAGTAATGTGTGAAAATATGTTTCAAAAGTACAGCAAAATATGTAACAAAATGTGTAATAAAAATGTGACAAAAAGTGACAAAAAAAGGTGACTTTCTTGCCAGGTCTGCGAGCATTTAAAGTAGCCTTACTCTACCTCTCCCGGCTAATTAGCCACTAGACTGTTTTAAGTGTAATCTCCAGCCATACACAAACAATGGAGGCACCTGCTGTCAATCACGAATTAATGTCTCACACATAGCCAATAGCGAGCCAACAAGAATACGTTTTTAGACTTCTGTGGGGAAAATACTCTCATTTTGCCTCTCCCACACTATAAGTCACACCCACTTTTGGTCATGGACAAAAGGTCTCTGCGTAGTTCTGGGAAAAACATCGAGCATTATCTGCATCTGCCCAGAAGTTGAAAACTGACCACTGAATAAACAGAGGGAAGATAGTGAGCGCTAGTGTACTGCCCTTACAGGCAGCAAAAACTGATAACAAAAAGTTTTATCGTTCTTGACGGCTCACCTATCTCTCGCAGCATTATCTTTTCATCTTCCATTTCACCCATTTGCTACTGGAATAACTACGCCAGTGACACCTTCCTTCCTGAGGGGAGAAATTTACCAAAGGGAAATTTCCGGATACTGTAAAAATTTAAGTTCTGGACAGGTAATCTGCAAAAATATTAGTAACACCTTTCACATGTAGGACCTTTAAGGCATATTCCCGAAGAAATAGGGCCCAGCTGTTCAATCTAAGATTTTTGTCCTTAAACTGGGACTAAAATTTCAGAGGATGGTGATCAGTGTGAACTACCACATCACCTGACCCTGGACCAACATAGACAGAAGTGTTGAAGGGCAAGTATGAGTGCATATTCTTTCTCAATAGCTGAATAATTTCTCTGGGCCTTATTAAATTTTTTGCTAAAATAGCACACAGGCATCTCAAAACCTTGATCATTAATCCTGAAGCAAAACTGCACTGGCCACTGGCATCAACAGCTAATTTAAAGTGTTTATCAAAATTTGGAGCTTGAAGCACTGGGTGACTTGATAGGATGGCTTTGACTTTTTTTTTTTTTTTTATGTGTCCGACTCTGGGCATAGGCTTTACAGCCTGCTATCAAGGCCCAGCCGTCCTCCTACATACCATACACCTCTACATGTCACCACTTCGGCGCTAACACCCACCGTCCATATTGAATACATGCTAGGGCTGTCTCATACAGGACTGGTGTATTTGAATTAGCGGGGTTATTTTTACGACATGTCGGCGGGTCTTCTGGTAGATCAGTAAAGCCTGATTTAATGAAATTCAAATCCTTAAACTGTTCCCTGCCCCAGCGAGGATTCGAACCTGGGTCCCTCGGGACTGCAAGCCAACTCTCTACCGATCGAGCTACCGCCTCCCCTATTAGAATAAGCATCCTCACATTTTGACTTCCACTCATACTGTACTCCTTTTCTTAACAAATCAGTGAGGGGGCAACAAGATCGGAGAAGTTCAGGACAAAAAGTCTGCAGTACCCTACCACACCCAAGAATCGCTGCAACTCTCTCTTACTTTTGGGTTGGGGGGAAATTGACTATGGCCTGAACTTTAACATCAGGGGGACTCACTTGGCCTAATCCAACCACATAACCTAGGTGCTGCACTCGAGCCCATACAAATTCACATTTAGTTAAAGTAAGCACTAAATTAGCAGAGGACAGTTTCTGCAGCAAGGAATCTAGTTGGCTCAAGTGTTGTTCCCAGGCGTCACTAAATCAATGTAAGTAACACAACCTTTCATGTCCTTGGTGAGATCATGCATCAGCCTCTGGAAGGTGGCAGGAGCATTCTTCATACCACAGGGCACAGGGCATGACTTTACATTTATAAGTATTGCCACGACCACAAAACAGAATATTTCTTGGGCCCTTTCTGTGAGAGGGACTTGCAAATATCCCCTCATCAAATCTGATCTTGTAATAAACTTTGCACTGTCTCTCGCGTCCACCCAATCATCTACTCTAGGAAGTTGGTAAATGTCAGTCTTGGTCAGGGAGATGACTTTAAAATAATCTATACAATAGCGATGTGGTCCTTCAGGTTTTGGAACCACCCTGACCGGGGAGCACCACTCACTTTGACATGACTTAATTAACCCCTGCTGCAACATGTAGTTCAGTTCCTCATGGATGATAGTCTGCTGCTGAGAACTAGCCTGGTAGGGTAACTGCTTTACAGGACTGGCATCTCCAACATCCACGTCATGCTGTGCCATTCCTGTCCGTCAAGGGGTGTCCCGGAAGACATCAGGGAACTTCCTGAGAAGGGCAACAAGTTAGGCACACCACTCTGCAGTCAAATGGGAGAAAATATCAGTTAATGTACTCCAAGCATTCTGGTTTTCTCTCCAACTAGTCGTCTAGTCCAAAGTCAAAGGGCAGCCCTCATCCTCCACCAACTCGACAGCCGACACCACGCATGCAGCACTAGGGGGGTCCACGGCTCACCTGTGGTACTCCTTTAACATATTTATATGGCACAATCTTCGTTCATTCCTCCGGTCTGTGGTTAAGATGACATGTGGTCGCCTGCTCATGCATTGGCTAGGGTCAGGTGGGCACCGGGGGGCCTGGTGGCTCCTATCGTTCTGGAGTCACCCTTGCCCAGGTCTCCCAGTGGTTACCTCCGTATACTCTCCTGCTACCTCTGGAATTGCCAGTGGTGTTGTTGTTTTGCTGATGATACAGTATTGTTGAGTGAAGATGAATGGGAGTTGCAAGGTTTGGTGAATGAATTTGGGACAGTGTGTAATAAGAGGAATCTGAAAGTAAATGTAAACAAGATTAAAGTTGTGGTGTTTGAGAGGAATGAAGTCACAGAATGCACAGTGAGGTTGGATGGTGAGGATATGGAGAAAGTGAGTGCATTCAGGTACTTGGGTAGTCTGATGAGTAAGGATGGAAGTTTCGGGGATGAAATACTTGAGAGGGTACAGCAGAGAAGGAAGGTTGTTGGTTTCACTGAAAGTGGTGATGAGAAATAGGGAGGTGAGTATGGAAGTCAAGAAGTCACTGCATGATATTATTGTAAACTCTACTCTGACGAATGGAAGCGAGGCGTGGACCTTGCTAGAGGGTAATAAGTCAAGAGTGAGAGCAGTGGAAATGAGTTACTTGAGAGGAGCATGTGGAGTGACATGGAGGGACAGGTTGACGAATGAAGAAGGGAAGGAACGTTGTGGGGTGGATGTGGATGTGGTTGAGAAGATTAGGAGAAGTACACTGAGGTGGTTTGGACATGTGGAGAGAATGGACAATGAAAGATTGACTAAGAAGGTGTATCCAGGTGGGGTGAAGGGAGGGAGAGGGAGGGGAAGACCGAGGATGAGGTGGAGGGATGGAACTGAGAGGTATATGAGGGAGGG
Source organism: Birgus latro (assembly GCA_018397915.1). NCBI lineage: Eukaryota > Metazoa > Arthropoda > Malacostraca > Decapoda > Coenobitidae > Birgus > Birgus latro. Next base: position 9,570 of record JAGKTI010016808.1, on the reverse strand, counting down.
GGGAGTGTGCTGGGGGAGGGTAGGCAAATGGTGGGTGACAGGGCAACTTGGAGGCGTTTTGTCTGCAGCCACCATTTGCGGGATTAGGGCGTCAGGCTATAGATAGATAGTTTATCTGTGGCATATGACCTCCCCTTGTTGGGCTCCGTGGTGGGTGGAGCGGTGGGGGAATGTAGTGTATCTGTGTATGTATGGCTGTGTTTAATATAAAATCGTGTTGACGACCGTGCATCTGTTCCCAGTCATTCTTCGGACTCTGCATCCCTTATTGCCATCCTGGAACCTTTCCAGGCCCCTGGGGACTTTCTTCCACTGCCCTAGCGTACAACTGGGACTAGGAGAAGGTCCCGTCATTTTTTTTTTTTAATGCTAGGCAGAAGGAACCAAAGGCCGGAGCCTGCAACCACTCCTTCCAAGAAAAAAACAAAAACAATACAAGAGAGAGCCAAATTCAAGATCCGATCATTTTGAGATGCCTGGACACATTGCATTTAAAAGACTGGAGATCATAGGAAGTAGGAAATCCAGAGCTGTCCTGTTGCATAAATGAAGGACTGGGAGTAACGGTTAATTCTTGCATTAGAGAGTTGGACAGAAAGGGATGAGAGTTTTTTCCTAGATAGGTGCTACGTGTCCATTGTAGAGGTGGAGGGATGCAAGCAAGCAGTTCAGAGGAGCAGTGACCATTGAAGTAACGATAGAAAAATGATATAGATGCAACAGTGTGGCAAAGAGACAGAGGTTGGAGGGAGCCAGTAAGAGGAGGAGAGTTGATGAGACGAAAAGCCTTTGACTCCACCCTATTGAGAAAAGCTGTATGTGGGGAGCCTCCCGACACATGAGCGTTGTACTCTACACAGGGGCGAATAAAACCTGTGTATAACCTTAACAACTATGCAGGGGTAAAGAAGGTATGGAGTCGGCTTAGCACACCTAATCTCTTGGAAGCAGATTTTACGAGAGATGTAATATGATCTTTCCAAGATAAGTCACGAGTGAATGAGACCCATAGCATGTTCAAGGATGAAGCAGGATTAAGCTCAATATTATTAAACATCAGTGGGTACTTCTGTGGAAGATTTTGCCGGGATGATAGGTGTAAGAATTGAGTCTTTGATGCATTAAAAACAAGATTATTTTTACCCCAGTCAGAGATACGAGCCAAGTCAGACATTAGGTTTGCCTTAGCCTCATCCCTTGTTTGTTGAAGTAACTGCTGAGATGGACGTTGTGGGAACTGAATGGAGAGGTGAAGGGTGGAATCATCAGTGTACGAATGGATAGAGTTAGATGTACAGCTTAGAAGGTCATTAATGAATAAAAGGAAGAGAGTTAGAGATAGGACAGAGCCCTGAGGAACACCACTGTTGATAGGTCTAGGAGAAGAACGATGGCCGTCTACAACAGCAGCTATAGAACGACCAGAAAGGAAGCTAGAGATGAAGGCACAGATAGAAGGATAGAAGCCATAAGAAGGCAGTTTGGAAATTAAAGATTTATGCCAGACTCGATCGAAAGCCTTTGAGATGTCAAGTGCAATGGCAAAACATTCGCCAGAGTCCCGAAAGGAGGATGACCAGGAGTCTGAAAGATAGGTGAGAAGATCGCCAGTGGAGCGTCTCTGATGGAACCCATACTGACGGTCAGAATGAAGGTTGTGACAGGAAAGATGCTTTATAATTTTTCTGTTAAGAATTGACTCAAAAACCTGAGAGACACAGGATGTTAAAGCAATTGGACGATAGTTAGAGGGTTGGGAATGGTCACCCTTCCTTGGGACTGGCTGAATGAGAGCAAACTTCCAGCAAGAAGGAAAGGTACAAGTTGACAGACAAAGACGAAAGAGTTTACCTAGGCAGGGTGTAAGCACAGAAGCACAGTTCTTGAGGACAACAGGAGGGACTCCATCAGGCCAATATGCCTTGTTAGTATTGAGGCCCGTGATGGCAGAGTACATCAGCTGAAGAAATTTTAATGTCAGCCATGAGGAAGTCAGAGGGGGGAAGTGATGGAGAAACAGCACTGGAATCGTCTAAGGTGGAATTGGAGAAGGTCTGAGCAAAGAGATCTGCTTTATCAGTAGAGTGGAAGAGAAGAGGGAAGGATGATGAGGTAAAGTTGTTAGAAAGGTTTTTGGCAAGGTGCCAGAAGGAGCGGGAAGAATTCGAGTTCGAGAGTTGAGAGCATTTAGTACGGATGAAATTATTTTTAGCAGAGCGAAGGACAGACTTAGCACGATTCCGGGTAGAAACATAAAAAAGATGTGATTCAGGGGTAGGTTTGCTCTGGTACCTTTTATAGACCCTCTCCTTGTTGCGGACAGCGTTAGAACAAGCGTGATTAAACCAAGACTTTCTTGCATTAGTCAGAGAATATGAGAAAAGAATGTATGCTTCCACGCCCAAGAGAATAACCTCCATAATGCGCAAAGCACACTCAGATGGCTCATGGCCGTGGAAGCAATAATCATTCCAAGGAAAATCAAAGAAGTACTGCCTGAGGGCCTCCCAGTCCGCAGCTCCAAAGTGCCACAGACGACGTTTCTTTGGAGGGTCCAAAGGCCGTACCGGAGCGATAGGACAGGTTAAGGTGATAAGGTTGTGATCGGAGGAGCTCAATGGAGAGCCAAGGTTAACAGTATAAGCAGAAGGATTAGTTGTTAGGAAGAGGTCAAGTATGTTGGAACTCTCTCCAGGGAAGTCAGGGATACGGGTAGGGTGCTGTACAAGCTGCTCTAGGTCATTAAGGATAGAAATTAGAAAAGATGTAGGCTTATTCACCAGGTGGATCAGTGAAAGGAGAGGTGAAAAAATTGTGGTGGTGAACATTGAAATCTCCCAGAATGGAGATTTCAGAGAAAGGAGAAATGGATAGAATGTGTTCGATCACAGAAGTAAGATAGTCAAAGAATTTTTGATAGTCGGTAGAATTAGGAGATAAGTAAACAGCGCAGATATATTTAGTCAGAGAATGATAGGAGAGCCGAAGCCAGAGAGTAGAAAATTCAGAAGAATCAAGTTCAGGAACATGAGAACAAGATAGGACGTTGCGTAGATATACACCACAGCCACCTTTGGCTTTGAAATGAGTATAGAGAAAGTAGGAGGATACAGAAAACGGTTTGCTGTCAGTTGCCTCGACAGCTCAGTCTCAGAGAGGAAGAGAAGGTGATGTTTAGAGGAGGAGAGGTGGTGCTCAACAGAGCTAAAGTTAGAGGAAAGCCTGCGAATGTTACAGAAATGAAGAAGGAGTGAGTCATACAGTAGTTCCAGTCAGCTTCTAGAGTCGTCACCGGGAGAGGGGTGGATGGTGGGGGCATTTATGGTTCCCCCCCTGGGGACTCCGAGACTGTGTTATTTGACGCCATTTTCTTTGAATTTTGAAAAGGGAATGTACTGCGTAGCGTGCATGAAGTTTGGTGTTGACATTTAGAGAATCTTGTATTGGAGAGCATGCTGGTCTACTATTTGTGTTACTGAGACACTGAAAAAGTTCAGCAAAGGGGGATGGTCAGGAACTAGTCCTGAGGGCTGATGAAACGGGAGCTCCAGCTCTCCCTGTCACCAGCTTTCCATCCACCTTGGGAGTACTACCCTGCTCGACTGATGCTACAGTCTACTCCTCATTGGTTTTAGCAATATCAGAGTGACTTTTTCTTCTTGGCCATCGTGGCCATCATGTGGACTTCTGCTGGGTTCCCTCACTTGGTGTGGTAGGCAACGAGAGGGCTGATACATTAAATCTGCATCTTCTCAACAGCCCCAACTGACTACCCGCTTCCTGCTTCTGATGTAACACCTTTCTTGAGGTACGCAATACGTATGTGTTGGCAGAGACACTGGGATGGTGTTGCTCATAATAAACTTAAAGAAATCTTTCAGAGAGTGGTTGTGCCAAGGGTTCTCCCCTCCATTCCTCGGCGATTGGAGGTGGCTCTTGCTAGGCTTTGCACTGGACACTCTCGACTTACACATGGCTTCCTGATGAGTGGTGAGACTCAACCGTACTGTTATGATTGCTTTGTTCCCCTTACTGCCTGTCACCTGCTGGTCGAGTGTCAGAGTCTGGGGGACCTATGTCAAAGATTCCTCCATAGGCATAAGGGAGTAGATGGTGCCTACTGTCTGTCTTCGATGCTTGGTGCCCCACTGCAGGGGGTCACCTTGACGCGGTGGTGGGGCTTGAAGCATGGTTGGCTGTGCTACCTACTTTGGAGGCTTGTAAGGTTCGGCATTTGTCGACCTCCTGAACCAGGCACCCCCTACATCACTAGTGGAGGAGGCCTGCTGGTGATGTTAGTCCTTGCCCATTTGCCATCTGGGACAGGACTGTTGCCTCCCCACGTGTTTGCTGTGCTTGGGATCCCGTGACGCTGGGAGACGGCAGTCCTGGGAGTTGAGTGATTCTGTATGGTGTGCCCTGCAGCTAGGAATACACCCCTTTGGTCCCTTATTCTGGTTAGATGGGCGGCCTGGTTGGGCCCGACCAGGTCAATCGGCTGGTCATACGTTGGCTAGGGTCAGGTGAGCACTGGGGGGCCTGGTGGCTCCTATCATCCTGGGGTCACCCTTGCCAGGGGCCCCCAGTGGTTACCTGCGTATACTCCCCTGCTACCCCCGAGGTTGCCTTTGGCATATGACCTCCCCTTGTTGGGCTCTGTAGTGGGCGAGGGGATGGGGGAATGAAGGTTCTCGGTTTCTTATTATGGATTTCAATTTACCCAGACCTGCCTCTCTCCCAGACCTCGGCGACAACATATCTTCTCGGCCTTCACTGGAGCCACTTTGGAGCCCTTCCAGGTCCCACATAGCTCCATGAGGGGTTCGGCCCCCTCTGCCTTGCACCCCTGGTCTGGTGGCTTCCGTAACTAGAGTTGCAGGCAGGCGTCAAGGAGTTTATCTGGCCCTCAGGGCCCCCATGGGCGAGATTTAGATTGTTCTCATCTTGTTCTTTCTCCTGAACCGTTTGTAAAGTTCTTGGTAGTTCGTAGCCCTGATGGGGTGGACCTCAGACGATGTGATATTTTTCACACGCACCGAGAACTGGTCACTGCTTGTGGTGTGGCCCCTAAAGTAGTTCCACAGGCTGATGACAGTTTGTTGGTAGAGGTGTCTGACCCTTCTCAGAGTGTGGCTGTACCATCCTTGTCCATGCTTTTAGGTCAGTCTTTCGCGTGTTCCCCCCATGCTTCGATGATTTATTCCCGTGGAGCTGTGTATGCTAAGGAATTGCTGATTTACGTTGAAGCACGCTTGTAGAAGAGTTGTCAGTCCAAAATGTAATAAAGATTGACAGGATTCGAAAGATATATGGTGACCTTGTGCCAACTCCATCCTTGATTGTGACTTTCTATTCATTTAGCCTCCCTGCTGTTCTTACTGCTGCATGGTACAGGTACAAAGTTAGGCCCTATGTCCCTCTGCCTCGTCGATGTTTCCACCATCAGAGTTTCAGTCATACTGGTCGACCTTGTTGGCGCCATGCCCTGGACCTTCCAGCAGTCTGTGTGTTGTGTGGTTTCGATGTTCTTGAGGGTGTGGAATGCCCTGGTCCTTTATCTTGTGTCAACTGCGGTGATGAGCACGCTGCTTCTTCTAAATCTTGTCATCGTTACAAAATGGAACAAGAAATTTTGTCTCTCAGAGCCACGGAGAGGTTGAGTTTTACCAAGTCTAAGGACCGTGTCATGTCTACTGTATGTATGTCCACCCAGGTGTGTCCTTTGCCTCTGTTCTTTCTAAGTCAAAGCATGCTGTGCACCGTCGTGGGGCTCCTGCTCCTCTCACTGATCTTTCTCCTCGTCCCTCGTCAGATGCTAGACGTCCTACTCCTCCTCCTCGTGATCTCCCAAGGACTCAGGTACCTTTGCAGTCTTCATCCCATCTGGCTGCTGCTCCTGTACCAACCGTTACTTCTGTACCAGCTGCTATTCCTGTACCGGCTAACACTCCTGTATCGGCTGCTACTCCTGTACCGACTGCTGATCCTGTTCCACCTGCTAGCTCTGCTACTGGTGTTCAGTTTTCTCTACAGTGTGCCTCTACAGTTTCTAGTGTTTCAAGTTCTGGTGTAGAGATGGAGGTTGCGTCTACCAACCTCAAACGGGTGAGGAGCAAGGAGTCTTTGGGTGACTCCCCTCCCTCTAAGGTTCAAACTTCTTTACCGCATGGGGATTTTGAGGGGGGCTCTTCGCTTGACAACCCGGTCAGTAGTGGCGTCTAAGTTGGTGGGTGTTCATGATAGTCTTTCTAGGATTCCAGTCCCTGCCTCTTGCTCAGGTGTGTCGGGGTCTGGGTCTTTAGATACTCCAAGGGCTCAGTCGTTTGCTCCCTCTGATCCGTCACCCAGCAGCCAACCTTTGGATGTTTCGGTTGGGGAGGGTTCAGTTGGCCCCGTGGTGCCAGCTGGACCCCCACGTGGACGTGTGGATGGAGCAAGTGGGTCTTCCAAGAATGTCTCTGGGCCTCGGGCTCATTCTGGCAATGGGCGGGATGTGTCTCGGGGTAAGGGTCCTTCCACCCATGGAAACTCTAAATCTTCTTTGTCTTCTCAGTTGGTGAGGCAGAGCTCCACACCTAGGAAGAAGGGCTTTTACACCATTCCCAGCAACGTTGCTACATAGTCCTGGTATTTCTTAATTCATATTATTTCCTACTATTCAATATGGCTCAGTCGGTACCACTCTGTCTTCAATGGAATTGTAGAGGTGCTACGGCAAATTGGGAGGTATTGCAGTTATTACTGTCTGCTTGGAGCCTGCTTTATGTCTGTCTCCAGGAGACAATGGTGGGAGATAGACTGTTTCCTTCTATTAGGGGGTATAAGGTCTTCCATGCATCTCCTCCTGGCGGTCACAGTGGTGGATGTGCCATTTTATGCCGATCTGATGTCCTTTCTATTTCCTTTGCAATACAGTGTCCCCTTCAAGATCCAGCAGTACAGATGCACTTGGGGAGGTGCTATACCATCTGTTGTCTGTACCTTCCACTTTTCGTTCCTGTTATGCTTGCTGATCTGGAGACACTTATTAGTCAACTTTCACCCCCTTTTCTACTTCTGGGTGACCTTAATGGCTGCCATCCTTTGTGGGGTGACTCATTTTCAAATCCCTGGGGTTATCTCCTTGTCTCTTTGGTTGGGGATTTAGGTTTGGTTGTTCTAAACGATGGGCGGCCGACCCATTTTCATGTTCAGACTGGCACGTATTCTGTCACTGACCTCACCATTTCCTCCCCTGATTGTGCCCATGATTTTTCTTGGAAGGTTTTGGATGATCTGCATGGTAGTGACCATTATCCTGTGTTGGTCCAGAATACTCGCTCTGTTCCTGCAGCCTGTATGCCGCGCTGGTGTCTAGATAGGACTGATTGGTCTTTCTTTGAGGAACTATGTGTATTTGCCTACAAGGTTACTGATTTTTCAACTATTGATGATGCCAAACATTATTTTACTAAGACTTTTCTCAGCAGGGGTTCATTCTATCCCACGGACTTCTGGTGTTTATTCCCAGAGACCTGTGCCATGGTGGAATGATGACTGTTCTATAGCTAAAGGAGCTTACAAAGTGGCTGCCCGTTGGTGTTTTGTTAATCGTGATGTTTTTTTTCTTAAAATCCAATTTCACAAAGGATGTGCTCACTACAGATGGGTCATGAAGAATGCTCGCTGTACCACGTGGAGGTCGTATGTTCCTACAGTTAACATCCTCTACACCAATGCCTATGGTGTGGAAGAAGGTGCTCAAGCTTTCTGGTTGGTTCTTGCCCCCTTCCCCACCGGTGTTGTGACTTCACGGAAATCTAGTGTCTGCACCAGATGCCGTAGCCTCTGCTCTTGCAAATCAGTTTTGTGCTGTCTCCAGAAAAGGATCCTTCTAAGCCGTGTGCTAGCTTTTGTAGAGATCAGGAGAGGCTAGGTCTTGACTTTCGATCTCGTGGCAGAGAGCCATATAATTTAGACTTCAGCCTCCGTGAGCTGCGTGCTGCCCTCTTGGAGTGTGATGACACTGCACCTGGGCCTGACGACATCCCATACGCTCTGCTGCATCATCTGCCGACTGAATCAATACGGTTTTTATTGGACCTTTTTAACAGGCTTTGGAGTGAGGGCTCTATTCCCAAGAGTTGGAAGTTGGGTATTATCCTCCCCATTCCCATGCCTGGTAAGGACCATTCCCATGTCTCCAACTATTGGCCAATTACTTTAACATCGTGCTTGTGCAAGCTGTTCGAATAGATGGTCAGTGTCAGATTTCTGTGGTTTCTAGAGAAGGGTTGCTTTCTCTCTCCTTTGCAAAGTGGCTTCCATAAATTACAGTGTACTCCGGACAACCTTATCAGGCTCGAGCCATTGATCTGTGAAGCTTTTGCCTCGAGAAGGCTTATGATACTGCCTGGCGCCATGGCATCCTCCAACAACTTCATGCCTTTGGTTTACGTGGTCTCCTGCCCGTGTTGCTTGGAGACTTCTTGATTGATCGTGTGTTTCGGGTCCGTGTGGGATCTACCCTCTCTGCGCAACTATGCCAGGAGGAAGGTGTCTCACAGGGGAGTGTCTTATGTATTTCCCTGTTTTTTTTTTTTTTTATGTGTCCAGCTCTGGGCATAGGCTTCACAGCCTGCTATCAAGGCCCAGCAGTCCTCCTACATACCACACACCTCTACATGTCACCACTTCGGCGCTAACACCCACCGTCCATATTGAATACATGCTAGGGCTGTCTCATACAGGACTGGTGTATTGGTATTAACGGGAGTATTTTTATGACATGTCGGTGGGTCTTCTGGTAGATCAGGAAAGCCTGATTTATTGAAATTCAAATCCTTAAACTGTTCCCTGCCCCAGCGAGGATTTGAACCTGGGTCTGTTAAGACTGCAGGCCACCTCTCTACCAACTGAGCCACCACCTCCCCCATTGAGTTGGCCATTAACCTACCCAGTCTCCCCGACGTATGATGCACATCACGCTGAGACCCACTGACGTGCATCGTACGTTAGTCAATTGCAAGGCCCGTCGTTCACACATTTTTCAAGATTCGCGGGTGATTTTTGGTAAGCATATGTAGGAGACCTTCCTCTACTCCCAGCCGGGTGACAACACTGCCTGATCCTGTTCAACCCCGACCCCCGTGCGCCATTTTCTCGCAACTCACATGTAAGTAGTGACCTGGCCAGTAAAGACACGTAGCACCACGGTCTCTCTGATGACGAAATTCAAGGCGAAAATAATTCCTGATGTTGAGGACAAAAATTATGTGGCACAAGAGTTAGTAATGAACAAAAGTAATGAGGAGGTAACATCGCCAAGGTAGGTGCAATTTGATGATGTGTTTGGTGAGGGAACAACGCTTATATCACCTACATTATTGTGTGAAGAACAGTATACTCTTGTACTACATATAAATTCGTACCAAATAAATAAATATCTACGGGGCTGTGTGGTTTTGGTTAAGTTTCCCTCGCCTAGGGAGCGTCTTTTATGGAGCACGACGTAATAAAAAACAACAGTCAGGTGAGGGATCTCTTACCTGTTTAGTATATTCATCACTTCAGGTGAGCACTTTCTCACTG